>CP137666.1:54835739-55005739 GCA_037976565.1 Mesocentrotus franciscanus
ATTTCTCTATCCATTCTTGATACTTATAAGTTTAAAAATCTCCCATATTTCATCAACGTTACTTGAAGAGAATTTCCCAGTCCGTAGCCAGAACCTCTGCTGCAAAAGATGCATAATCGATCTCCCTTTGGGTATAAGTAGATTTTACGTTCTTGCAATGCAATATGTGGCACAGGTATTCTCAATTCCAAAAGTACACTGTTATGGTCACTAGTTCCTAGTTTGTCTCCAATTTTGACTGAATGTACAATATCTGGATTTCCTGTGAGAGCCAAGTCGAGAATGAATTGTCTCCTCTGAACTCCTCTGTACGTAGGTAATTCTTTAACTAGCTGAAACAGCATGTTGTCTTCAGTACAAGCTAAAATTGATTTGATAAAGTTGTGTGCATGGGCTTCATTGCTGTTCCAATCAATGTCTCTGGAGTTAAAATCTCCAACAATAACAACATTATCTGTATCAATGCTGTTTACTTTTTACTTTTCAGCCATATCTATCCACTGCAGAATGAAGGCCTCAGCATGCTGTCTCCAAATGACTCTGTTCAGTGCCTGTTGGTACCAATTAATTAACCTTTCCCCAGTACTGTTGCAGCTCATCTCTCCATCTTTTTCTTTAGCGTCCCCTAGCTGTTACGTTTTCCCTCATATGGTGTCCATGCAGTGAGTGATTGCTGCACTCCAGCGATTATCATTCCTTCATTATCCTTCTTTTTATTTCGTTATCTTGGTTTTGTCTTGTAGATCGAGAGAGCGCTGTCCTAGATATACTCCTCTACTTGCTCCATTTTGGTACCATTCACTTGGATTTGTTTTGGGACTTTGACTGATCCTACCATGACTTTAGTCTTCTTCATGTTCATATTGAGACCTGTTACGGGTAGTCGGCTTGCATTGTCCAGTTCTTGCAGCATTATTTCGAGGTCGTTTAAGTTGTCAGACATGATGACAATATCGTCTGCAAATCTTAAATGGCTCATTTTTTCCCCGTTTATGTTGATTCCCTTTGATGACCAGTCTAATGTTCTGAAGATGCTCTCTAGGCAAGCAGTAAAGAATTTTGGTGAGCCGATGTCTTATCCCTGTTGAACTCCCTTTCTTATCATGATTTTGTTGCTGTCCTTGTGCATTTTGACAGTGTTGTAGCAGTCTGAATAGATATCTTTAAGGATATTGATGTATGCATTGTTGATTCCTTGGTCTTGGAGTGCCTTCAGTACTGCATAGGTTTCGACAGAGTCGAATGCCTTTTCGTAGTCTACAAATGCTACGCATAGAGGGATGTTGAATTCTTGGCATTTTTCTTTCAGTTGATTTATGGTGTGGATGTGATCCATAGTTGAGAAACCCATTCTGAAGCCTGCCTGCTCTCTTGGTTGGTTGTTATCAAGGATTTTCTCTAGCCGGTTAGTGATGATTTTCGTATACAGCTTATACAGGTTTGAGAGGAGGCTGATGGGTCTGTGGTTCTTTAGATCTCGCTTGTCCCCCTTTTTGTGCAGAATTATCATTGTCGCTTCTTTCCATTGATGCGTTACCCTCCCCGTTTGCATACATGCAGTGTAAAATTTGGCTAGTTCGTTGGTTATTGTGTCACCTCCCTCCTTGGTTGTGTCTATGAGTATGTTGTCTGGGCCTGGTGATTTCCCTCTCTTCATTTGATTTATTGCATGTTGAACCTCCCAATCAGTTACAATTGGGATATCTTCTTGTGGTTCTCCTGGATCTTCTGTCTCTTTGTTGCTGTTGTATAGCTGTTCATAGAATTCTTCAATTCTTTTAAGTATCTGGTCCTGATTTATGATTTCTTGTCCATTGCTGTGGAGGAGGCTTGTGATTTTCTGTTTTCCATGTGCTAGTTTCTTGAAAGTTTTCTTCAAGCTCTTGTTTTCCTCAATTGTGGATTTGATCATTGTTGTGTTGTAACTACGGATGTATTCACGTAGCTTTTTACTTACTGTTTTGCAGGTTTCTACGTATTCAACATTTTGGATGCCTATGCCTTCTGCTTTCATGTTCCTCCTTTTTCCCTGCGATTTTTATGGCGATTTCTTGGGTTTTTTCCACTAGCAGATCAGTCCATGTTTCAAGAGATCTGTTTCCTTCTTCGTCTGTGCATTAATTATAGGAAAGTTGCTGCATACCAGTATGCCGCAGGAACAGTCTGCGGCAGATCTGCGGCAGAATGATACTTTGCTCCAAACTTGCCGCATACCAGTATGCCACAGGAACAGTCTGCGGCAGATCTGCCACAGAAAAGTGGGAAATCATACAGTCTGCGGCAAGGCTATAGGCGGCCATTTTGGAGAACCATGCAACCTACAGAGTATATCAACTCCAGTTGAAATTCTGTTCTCTTCTCTTTTAGTTTCTCTAGGTTGATGCTACTTTGTTTTGGTTTAGGAGTTTTTGCCTGTCTAGTCGGGTGTTGATTTTCATCTTGCCCAATACCATCCTGTGGTCACTTCCCGTTCACCTTGCTGATTGTTTTCACGTCTTGGATGATGTGCGGGTTATCAGTTAGTATGAAGTCAATTTCATTCTTTGTGTTGCCGTCTGGGCTTTTCCATGTCCATTTCCTGGATGCTCCTTTCTTGAAGAAAGTGTTCATTATTTTCATTTTGTTGCTAATGGCAAATTCAAGGAGTCGGTCACCCCTGTCGTTTCTTTGCCCACTTCCGAAGGGGCCAATTGTACTCTCTTCTCCTTCCTCTCTTTTCCTGACCTTGGCATTAAAGTCACCCATGACTATTGTAAACTGTGTTTTACTGTGTTGTATTCACTTCTGTTATTTCCTCATAGAGTTTCTCTACCTCTTCATCGTCGTGTGTTGAAGTTTGAGCATATAGACTTGGATAATTTTGATTTTGTATCTCTTATTGATTTTTATTGATGTCCTTGCTTTTTATGAATGTGTTATTCACTGTTGAATAAAGAACTGAACTGAAAATTTGCAAGACTAAGTTTTAATAGGATAGCATGATTTTCAGGTTCATGTGAAGAATAACTATTTTTCCCCCTTTTTTTTTTCTTCTTCTCCAATCAGACCTTACACTCTACATTGTTGAATCTTTGGCTAGCTATTTAACCATCATGGTTTCAGTGGCTGCCGTGGCTCTTTCGGCCATTGTAGTGACCCTAGTTGTCTTCATCGAACGGCTGAGGAAGAGAAGACGGGCTGGAATGTCCTTTAGGAGTGAGCATGTCATTGTCTTTACTCGCTACCCAGAACCTGGTACAACAAAGACAAGACTCATTCCTGATCTTGGGAAGCAGCAGCTGCTACCCTTCAGCTTTGCTTGGTTAGTACAGTGAAACCTGTCAGTGTCTACAAAGACCACTCAAGATAGAAAAATAGAAAAATTGTCTTTATAAGCAGAAGGTCTCTTTTAAAGATGCTATGTCCCTTTGCAGCCAACATCAAATTCTGTAGAACTTTTCAGGAATTATGAATATGTCATGTATGTCTTAATTATCTGTGAAATTTGCTGTGAAAATGCTGTTGGAATTTAACCTTTTCATATTTTTTGACCTGTAAATGGGACATAGTACCTGTAATACATGTTTCAATGAGAAAAATTGTTCAAGAAACCTCCCAAAAAAAAAAAAACAAAACAAAACAAACAACAACAACAACAACAACAACAAAATTATAGACAGGTGTTCCTGGTGGAGATTGTTATAACTTTATATCTTGTTTAGATAAGCAAACTATCCAAATATAAATATATATATATATATTTAAACCATAGTCTGATGAATTATTAGAAAAAGTTCTTATGATTGTATTTAGGATGAAGAACGTGAGGAGATAATTATATTTTCCTACATTTTACTACCTTTTTCACTTAAAGACTCTAATCTGCATTTGATTCTCAGACCAATCATATTCTAGAGGTTCTTCAGTTGGTACAAGCCAAGCGACCATGGGTTTCAGTTGAGATCAAGTACATTGGAGGCACAAAGAAACAAGTCAACTACTGGCTCAGCAGCCATCGCAGAAGGCGACTACGATGTCGCTGGTCTGAGCAGATTGGTCAGGGACTAGGGGAGAGAATGGTCAATGCATTTCGTGCAGCCTTTGCAAGGAAGAAGCAGAGAGTCATATTGGTAAGTGTGTAGCCATTAAACCTCTTGACACAAGACTTAACCTCTCCTGTGTGTGTTACTAAGATTTTGAACAGTTATAAAAAATATTTTTCATGTGTAAAATTTTGACTCGCAATGTATGTTTCATGATTAAATTGGGTATGAAATATATCCTGTGAGAATAAACTTTGCAAGGAGGGCTTACAGTGTTCTGTGTTGAGACCATAAACAGCTATTTTAGTCTCAGTGTATTGTTAAAAACTCTAATTCTTGGGCAGAATTTGCCACCCAATTGGCATGTAAAGGGTTAAGATTTAATTGCATACCTGGTATATCTTGTTCTGGGAATGATAGGGTTTGCTAATCATAATACCCAGTTGAGCCAGCGATTTTGTTTTATGAGAATCTGTTCACATTCCCTCTTACCAAGAAAACATATTCTAAACATTTGTATTGATAAAGCAGTAAGCAAACATTATTGTTACAGATGAATGATACATGAGTATTTATTTCTCCCCAAGTGAATGTGATTTCCAGTAAGTTGTCATGATTAATGTACTCATTTACTGCATGCTAAACTATTCAGAATAATTTTATACTACTTTCTCATCAAGCACAGCTCTATTAATAGAACTCTAGATTAGCTTTTCATCAAAATCTTGTCATATCTGTTCCTTTTCAATCCATCACAGATCGGGAGTGATATTCCAGCAATCGATGCTGATACCATCTGTTCTACCTTCGACAAGTTGTCCCTTGGATCCTGTAACATGATATTGGGACCTGCTAAAGATGGGGCTACTACCTGGTTGGGCTGAGTCAAAACGAGGGAGAAGAAACTATAGATCTTGGTGAGTAACATTTAATCATTTTACAATCAATGTTTTAAAATTATTTTCCCGTACAATTTTTCAATGTAAACTGACAATCTACCTGCTTGTGCAGTGTGAATCCATTTACAATGCACAGTAGTTTTATATTTTCCCAATTTATGGACGATGTTCACTCAGCAAAAAAGGAAAGAAAGTAGACACTCTTCATTGTTCAAAATTTTCATATTAACTATCAATAACATATACTGAATTATATATCAAATTTAAAAAAATGAATACTCTACTAATATCAATTAAGATCAAGTCTTGAAACTTCTTGCTTGGATTGGATGGGCACAATCATTTAACAACTGGAAGGTCCAAATTAAGAGAATTGAGTGCCTGGGAAATGCAAGATACTTCTCTTTTAAGTCAATTGTAGTGACAACTTCAAGTGCTCTCTTGAGGAAATGGTGCCTGCAAATGTTTTTATTCCAATCGTAGCTCTGTATCTCAATACTGTGCTTTATTTTGCAATGTGTTTGTCAGATGAGGATATACTTCTTTTATCAGCCATCTTGTATTTTATCTGTTGCCTTCCCTGAGTGCCTGGGAAAACTTACAAATTAACACATCATTTGTTTTAAGGAAATTCCATATTCATTTAGTGTCATCTTTCTTGCCCTTAGATCCTCTGTTTACCAGCTCAGATATAGAATGGGGTACAAGTAAAGTTCTACAACAGCAAAGAAAAGTTGCACAACAACTTGAACTGAGACTAGAGGTACTCCCCAGAATATTGCAAGATGTGGTAAGAAATGCCAGCATATTTTGATGTGATATATTGAAATCCTTGAAATGACTATGACCTGTATAACAATAGTAAATGATGAGTCTCTTGTTTGTTACCTGAATCTGATCTTGTATGTAGACAGAATATGCTTATGTTTTTATATATAGAATATTGCAACATTGTAAAAGATCTGTAAATATCTTTGTCATTTTAGTTTTGTCTTTTGATTTAAACAACATTTTCCTTTGTATGACTATTTTGTAGGATACGGTAGACGATCTAGATGAAATTGAGAGGTCAACAGGGTATACCGTGGAACAAATCCGAACACCATTCCTTTCTGTTATTATTCCTGTTTTTAACGAAGGTCCCTTTATACAAGAGACACTCCAAAACGTCACAGAGGTTAGTCCATGTAGCATGTTTTATTTTTAGTTTGGGGGGTAAAATGCTGATAACAGTTATGTGAGATAAACGTCATATGTATGCCGATAGATGCATGTTTATTCTGTGCAAAGTCTATTTACTTTGTAGTAGTGATTAAGATGAGTGATATGGGCCTGCTTCCTTTTAGTTTGTATAGATTTAGGAGGAGGTCTAAAAATATTTCCTGTTGATTTAAGGGTAATAATCTTGTATTGGACATGTGATTAATAGAACAAATTAGTAAAAATACAAACAATTTATGTAAATGTTATTGATCTGAATATTTAATTATCACCAAGTTCATCAGTGTCCTTATTTGAAAAGTGGAGAAAATAGTTTACCCTTTGATCAATGTGAAGTGTTAATGATCAACCCATATTTACAATAAAAGTGTATCAAAAGTGTAAGAAATGTGTAAGATTTTATTCCATAAAGGTTTGTGAAGGAAATGTTTAAAGCATATTTCATGCATTTTCATAATGTTTGCAATTGTAGGAGGTTTCCTTTGTTTTTTCATGTACAGGATTTGAATGATTGAAACTGTGAAACATGATGTACACACTGTTAGGTGATATCTGTCTGGGAATATTATGATTTTCATTAAGTCCTAAACATTTAATGACATAGTTTTTTTTAAAAACTCAATCAGACATAGCTCTTAGTATATTCAAAAACTTGAATAGAGGGGCAGTGCAGTGGGGAGGGGTAAGACAATGGAGGATATATTAGTCTGTTTTCACTCCCTTTCCATTTAGCGATGTTCTTTCCCAACCTTTATGGAGATCATAATCTGTGATGGAGGTGAAGACAACACAAGCGAACTTGTCACAGAATTTGCCAAGAATAATGAAAGTCCTATAAAACTTATTACAGGGTTAAGGTAAGAAACTGAACAATGATATTGATAGAAGGAGTCATTCATGTAGGTTGTAACATTGATATCAAAGGTAGTTTAATTAAGTTTAATAGTTCAAGTAAATCATCTGCTTAAGATCTCAGTGAAAACAGAATATTACACTATATTTTCATTCAGTGATATTAAAGGTAAAACATAGATATATTTGATATTTCAGATCTATAGATGGAAAGTTGTTTGATGTAAAGCATATGTACCATTCATTGCATAAGGTGTGTAACATTGATATCAAAGGTAGTTTAATTAAGTTTAATAGTTCTCAAGTAAATCATCTGCTTAAGATCTCAGTGAAAACAGAATATTACACCTATATTTTCATTCAGTGATATTAAAGGTAAAACATAGATATATTTGGAATATTTCAGATCTATAGATGGAAAGTTGTTTGGTTGTTTATGTAAAGCATATGTACCAGGATTCGTTGCATCCTAAGAAAGTACAACAAAAAGTGAGTAATTAAGGTAAAGGTCAATGCTAGTGAAAGAGTTAGTTTAAAGGGCAAGTCCACTCCAAAAATAACTTACAATAAAAGCAGAAAATCAGACAAACCAATCAAAAAGTTTGAGCAAAATCGGATAACTAATAAGAAAGTTATAAATTTTTGAAAAAGTATGTAAAACTTTGGAACAATGAGAATCACAACACAAATTGCCAAGATGGTTATCAGTTTGTTACGTCATGTCCTCACAACTTATCAATTGCTTTATATAGTTTAATCCCATTAATTTCTCTTTTTATCCCCCAAAACTTGATTTCCCAATGCCTTTGCCCAGGTTATATGATTTGTATCATATTGCGTGCATGACATTTCCCAAAAACTTTTATGAATTTTGAAGAATTGATACTATTTTCTGAATATTGTATTTCATAATTATTGATTTTTATATAAATAGTTTATCAAAATTCAATTTTTCATGATTTAATTGGACAAAAATTACTCTTTATTTGTGCATCCACACAAAAACATATTACTAACAATCTAACTTGGATGCTGATGTGAAGAAATATGATTCTTAGGGTGAAAATAGGAAATTTATATTATCATTATAAAGAAAATAATTATTGGATAGTGTCAAACAAGCATTAATAAGTCCAAGCACACTTTGGTATAAAGTTCAACATCAACATAATGGTTTTATTAGGTGAATAACACCGGCCACACAACTGGCTGGTCCGGAACCGCCATGATCAAATATGAGCGGGATAAGTTGTACGCGTATACATTATGACATCAGCTACGTCACTGCGTGTATGCGTGTACGTCACTGCGTGTACGTCACTGCTCATGCATATATGACATATTACTACTGTCGTAGTGCGTGGTGAGACAGTAAATGAAGCCCAAGGGACGTTTGTTAGTGTAACTGGTGCTTTATTCATAAACCGTTGATTCTCGGTATCCACACGCACAAAAACCCTGCAATTGGCAGAATAATAAAACAAAATATGTCTTAGTATTTCAAACAATTATAAATGTCATCTTTACAAACACAGGATTATCTTGATGAAAATAAAACAAAGTAATTACTAAACAGAGATATTGTTATCCTCTTGATTAAATATCATATAAAGTAATTACAAATTGATCTCCAAATCAAATCTGTTTCATCTTGATTCTCTTGTATAATCACTGAAATCAAATATTATAGTCATTTACTTGAATGACATAATTAAATCTAAACATCAAATCAGCTGTAAGAATCTCATTAATATAAATCTAGCAATCAGAGCACCGATCATACTTGTATCAGACCACCAAGAAATACATGCATTAATCAAAAGTATTTATAATACGCTGGATCAATCTGCCCCATTGTCCCACAACATCGGAATATAGACCTATTTAATGTAAACACTCTGCACAATTAGACTCAGTAAAAACACAAAGTCTGTTACAAACTTCTAACAGAATGTCATCAAAACGTACACAAAGTCTACAGCAACTAACCCACTGAAGCCCTCAACTACAGTCCGGCACCCTCAAGGGAAGAAGGAAAACATCGATCAAGCAGCCATCAATCTACTCAGTACTCAGCAACACAAACTGCAACATGCAAGTCCTCTTGCCCCTATAATAATGTAACAACAATAAAAGTTACAAGTATTTGCTCTCTAAATCACACTAATGTAAGTTCTCATATCATCTACAGCTAAAGGGAAATAACTAGACATATATGCATCACGGGAAAATATCAACAATATTCTTCATATCGTACATCTAACGTATATAAAACTATCTTCAACTCACATCTACGAGTCAACTCTGGGCGCCGCCATCTTTTTGGTTTGTTTACAGTTTGCGCCCTCAACATCAACATACATTATTACTTCACATGTGTGCGAAATACAAAAAAATGGGATAATTAATCTTTAAATTATCTTTGCGATCTCTCTAAGTATCTTTTCCAATATATGTCGAAAGAAAATGTTGCATAGACAATTTTAGCACAAACTTCTCTAACAATTTATGTATAAACAGCGTAATATGACCAAATTAATGCCCTAACCAAAACTTCTGTTCAACATCATTAACAGGCATTCTTATTATCATAATTACTTCAAACAGACATCTATATCCACCTCAAACTATGCATTATCATTCACTTTGATACAGGATTAAACTAAATATCCATTTCTTACTTACTCATAAAAACTCCCAGGTCGAAATTCCAGTTGATACCAGTTGAAACCAGTAAGGATTTCCAACTGGTATCTACTGGTTTGAACTGGTCTCAACTGGTCTCAACTGGTACCAGTTAATACCAGTTGATACAATTTGGAAACCAGTAGAAATACCAGTTGATTTACCAGTTGATTTACCAGTTGAAAACCAGTAGATGATTACCAGTTGATTTACCAGTTGAAAACCATTAGAAATACCAGTTGACATCTGAGACCAGTTGATATTACCAGTTGATTTACCAGTTGATTTACCAGTTGAAAACCAGTAGATGATTACCAGTTGATTTACCAGTTGAAAACCAGTAGAAATACCAGTTGACATCTGAGACCAGTTGATATTACCAGTTGATTTACAATTGATTTACCAGTTGATTTACCAGTTGATTTACCAGTTGATGATTACCAGTTGATGATTACCAGTTGATTTACCAGTAGAAATACCAGTTGACATCTGACACCAGTTGATATTACCAGTTGATTTACCAGTAGATGATTACCAGTTGATTTACCAGTTGAAAACCAGTAGAAATACCAGTTGACATCTGAGACCAGTTGATATTACCAGTTGATTTACCAGTTGATTTACCAGCTGAAAACCAGTTGATGATTACCAGTTGATTTACCAGTTGACATCTATGAGACCAGTTGATTTACCAGTTGACATCTATGAGACCAGTTGATATTACCAGTTGATTTACCAGTTGATTTACCAGTTGAAAACCAGTAGATGATTACCAGTTGAAAACCAGTTGATTTACCAATTGAAAACCATGAGATGATTACCAGTTGATTTACCAGTTGAAAACCAGTAGATGATTACCAGTTGATTTACCAGTTGACCAGTAGAATACCAGTTGCTTTACCAGTTCAAAAACCAGTTCATTGTATCTTGTGCATATTCATGATTAATTTGCATATTTTCACAGAAAATATCATTATCATGATCTATCAAGCTAATGTGACAATTAATGCACATCAATTTTGTGATTGTTATTTTCTTAGTCAATCATTGACAAATATATTATATATGTTTGATCGTGTTTTCATCTAATTTAAGACGTAAAAATAGATATATTGATACATGTAATTACTAAAGGAAACAAAATGTATAATTTTGTATATATCTATGGTACGACCTCCAAATTTCTAAAATGGAATGAGACTTATCTGTAATCGACCTCAAATGATCTCTGTGATGGGGTAATTGCAAGAGTTCATATATTATGGTCCTGTTGGTGGCCAGATGCCAATATTGATTATTGATTATCACAATATCTGTTGATTACTGGTCTCAACTGGTAAATCAACTGGAAATATCAACTGGTATATCAACTGGTAAATCTACTGGTTTTCAACTGGTAAATCAACTGGAAATATCAACTGGTATATTAACTGGTAAATCTACTGGTTTTCAACTGGTTTGTCAACTGGTCTCAGATAGCGTTGTCTCAATTTCCATATTAAAAACCAGTTGAATATACTGGTTTGAACTGGTACCAGTTGACTACTGGTTTGAACTGGTACCAGTTGACCAGGTGCCTACTGGTTTCAACTGGTTTTTCGACCTGGGCTGCCAAACAGTTGATCCAAAACCCTCACTTCAAAGTAACCGCGTGTCTCTCTAATTAATACAGGCACAGCAAAAACATGCGCTCCACTTGTAACCTTGACCGTGACAAAATGTGCTTCAATGTGTGTTAAGATATTAACGTGGGCGGCGTATTACTCAATCAATTATCCATCCGCGAAACCATGTGTAACATGGGTGTAAACTAATCTGGATAATCGGACAAGTCCGCAATCTACGTAAAATACAAACTAGTCCACATTCCCACACTACATCTCCCCTTTCATACAAAAGAAAACAATGTATCTGGAGTGTTTCCTGAATAAACATCATGCATCACTGATATCATTTTGGCTATTCATATCTTAGGTTTTGAGGAATCACAGTTTTTACCATTTCTGAACATGTGTATATAAACTCCCTCAACATAAAATCCCAGATTTCGGTTCCTTTGAATTATTCAAGTATCCTTACAAACATATCCAATAGTCATCAGTCAATTATATGAACAATAACAAACAGAATTTTGTAACTGTATAGCTTTTATACATTCTTTTGTTTCAACACCATTAAATCCAACTTGGTATAATAAACACATATCATGTTTAATCTTAACATATCAAGACTAGTATTATACATCATGTTTACTTCATATGTCAACCCAATTCTGCATGTACAACTCCGTGGAAATAAGAATGTTATACATTTCAACTTTTATTTTAAAATGCAAAACGTGTGAATGTTGAAACTGTATGACTATACATGAACAGTTAATATCATAAACTCAGAATAACAATGTTATCATTTGCAGGTGAATGTACTATATCATGCAAGTACATGTACTGTATCTAGAGACTTAGGTACATATATATAGTGATCAGTTTTAATTTACAAACTGCAAGAAGTAAATTTCTCATTTCTTCTCAATTAGTCGATCAGGCGTTTTAACCAATCGTCCTGATCTAGTGTGATACCCATTAATTCCTGGTTGATTTGCGGGGTTAGTTTGGTCATTTGTCTTTGGAAGTGAGGGCGTTCTGTCTTTATTTTACTTTGGTATGTCGAACCGGACATGCTTCTGCGGTTGTCAAGACTACGCAGGTCTCTTCTATTACGGCGTAGAACACTTCCACTTAGTGTCCGTATCATGTATGATCTGGGTTCATGGCACTGTTCGATAACAGTTGCTGGTTTCCACGTTCCAGATCCATGATCTAGCATCGTCACTTTCTGACCCAAAGTCAGTGGGGGTAGATCTCTAACTCCTCTTGCATCAAATACTTCCTTCTGCCTCTCTTGGCATTGTTGGAGTTTCTCGTAGACTTCATCACGGTGTGGTGAGTGATTCACCTTCATGGGTAGGTTACTCCTGAACTTTCCCCTGTAGTAGTTCAGCTGTTGATGGTAAACTACTGTCAATAGGTGTTGTTCTCAAACACAGTAGGGCAAGCTGTGGATTGCCTCCAGTCATCTTCACTTTCTTCAGAGTTGCTTTGACTGTCTGGATTGCCCTCTCTACAAGTCCATTGCTCTGTGGATAATGAGGACTTGATGTCACATGTTGAATGTTCCACTGCTCTGTGAAACTCTTGAATTCTCGACTGGAGAATTGTGGTCCATTGTCGCTAACAATCTTCAAGGGTATGCCTTGCTCACTGAATATGTTCTTTGTGATTCGAACAATAGTCGAGCTGGTGCAACCACCTCTGATCTTCCTTACCACAGGAAACTTAGACCAGTAGTCTATGACGATGAGATACTCGTCACCTTCAAAGTGGAACAAGTCCGTTCCAACTGTTTCCCATGGATGATGGGGTACTTCATGCTGAAGTAGTGGCTCATTCTGCTGAGCGTTTTGTAACTCATTGCATGCTTGGCAAGAGCTCTTCTTGCTTCTTGCTGGTGTACATAATGTACCGAGGCTCTATCCAGACTGTTCAACTGACTCATATGCGAGTCACTAGCCTCATGTGTCCTGGCTAATGATGCAGCTTCATCTTACTTGAGATGCACATCTTTGCTAAGTAGGATCTTTTGTACCTGTGGGTGCCTGATCCCAGCAATCAAAACTTCAATGATCCTCTCCTCAACAGACTCTTCAGTTTTAAAATTGCACTTTGCTGCTTTTGTGTGGCATCTTAGAACAAATTCATCAATAGTCTCTGATGCCCCCTGTCTATACCTCTGGAACTCCAATCTATGGATCCAAAAATTCTCCTGGGGCTCTAGCTGGGTGGAGAATGCTTCCCAAACGTTCTTGGGGTCGCTCAGTTCTTCTTCTGTCATCTTCCACGTATTGAACATCCTAAGTCCTTTAACTCCTGACCATAATATCACGTAGGTATGCTGTTCCTCTTTAGGAGTCTTTTTTATTTTGAACCACAAGTTGGCAACTTGTTTAAACTCGCAATGCTTGCGAACTGTCGGGTTGGACCAGTCCATCCTGGGACTTGGAATAGCTCCACTAGCCATGGCAATACCTGTTATTGAAACCTTATTAAGAGAACATTAGCAGTGCAAACAATTGCTTACATGCTTAATACAGGTTCAAATACAACTTTACAGGTAAAAGACATTTGCCATACATGTATGTGAACAAAACTTTTGTCATCAATTTAGCATACACTTCCACATAGCATACAAATCCATATGTGAACAGACCTTTTAAACATTATGACTCAATATGACATTTATCTCAAGTCATGCAACAAAAATACTGTACGTTACAACAGTAGAACTAGAACCACATTGATACAAATACCAATATTCAACAGGATCTAGATCCTAATCTACATGACATGAAAATGAATTCACACACTGTTGTAAGTGCTAGTCTTACTCTAGTCTTAATTAGGGTCTAGTCTTAGTCTTACTCTTAGCCTAGGCTTAGGCCTACAGACTACACATGCATGAATAAATTCAAATGAGTCAACTCGAGTCCATACTCCATAGATTCTAGATCTATCATCTAGTCCATAAATCCGTGCAGCATGCAGTTATGTTATAATATTAGTTTTATTACTCTGCAACAATCCTGACTCGTTATATGGTCTAGCTTTAGTCATTTAGAGTTCAAATTTAGCGTTCATAACTTCGTGTTCAAGCCCAAGTCTTGCTCTCTGACTGAGTCTCAGTCTGACCATCCCAACCGTAACTTGTCCAGTCCTGAATCTTGACTGCTCTGTGGGACCTACACAGTAAAATCATACACACACATCTGGTCAGATCCGCTGCTCAGCATAGCATTCAATCTTGGTCCAGGTCAGATCTGAATCCTGCTCACCAGCATTAGCCTCTAGGCTAGGGTCTAGCGTTCCTGGTCCAGGTCGGGACTTCCAACTAGCCACCATGCTCACTCGATCGAGACAACAGCATCATCGAAATGTACACTGCTACACAGTCTAGTCCAAGTACTCACAGTTAGTTCTCGGCAGTCCGATCGCTCAAAATTGGATCACACACAAAACGAATAGGCTGAGCCTTATAACCGGCAGACGACAAGTCACTGTCTATACTCATTGCGCTGCAGCCCGAACGAAGCAAACTCGTTCCATATCTGTCCAAGATATCAATTGATCCATTGTCATAAAACCATCACAGCACAGGTCCGCATCCCACCGCTGCCACCATGTCAAACAAGCACTAATAAGTCCGAGCACACTTTGGTATAAAGTTCAACATCAACATAATGGTTTTATTAGGTGAATAACACCGGCAACACAACTGGCTGGGCCGGAACCGCCATGATCAAATATGATAAGTTGTACGCGTATACATTATGACGTCAGCTACGTCACTGCGTATATAGTAGCTCATGCATATATGACATATTACTACAGATAGTGAGGACCATACGTCACAGACTCATGAGTGAGTTGCCAATTTGTGTAGTGATTTTCAAAGTTTTTCATGTCATTAAAAATTCATAACTTTCTTATTAGTTATCCGATTTTGCTCAAACTGAAAATGAAATAGTAAATTTGTTCTTTAATAGATATGGATTTATTTTGTACTTAGGGATAGAAACTAGAATGATATTCTGTATTTTCTTTTCTTTAGGTAGGGGTAGACAACTAAACAAAGGTGCTATGTATTCCAAAGGAGACAATCTTCTTTTCTTACATGCTGACACCAAGTTACCTCAAGGCTTTGATGCATCAGTGGTTCTTACACTCTCCACTCCTGGGGTGAGTGCAGGGCCTTTACGTTTGCTGTGGACTTCAATCATTGTTCAGAGTCAGAGAGGTAAGAGCTTGTGATGAATATCTTTCAGCCAGTATTTCTTTTGAACAGCGTCAGTGATGTCTTTATTCATATATTATCATATTATTTTATCTCTGATCTTTACATTGTGCTGAGAATGCTTGGAAGTTAAAGTGTACCAATCACCAAAACATGTTTCACTATTGATGTAAAGGTTTCAAAATATGGGCTTCAAAAATTACTTCTGCAAAAAGATATTGCAGTTTAAGTACATATTACAACTGTTTCTTGAGTAAACTATTCGATGCACACATACATGTACGTGCTCATAGAATTGGGCGTGCATGGAGCACAAGCCCGACTTGGGTTCCGTGCATAGCATTTTATGTTATCCATTATTTTCTTCATGCTTCTAAAGTGTTACCTGATAGAATTCCAGGTAATATTTTTTAAGGTTGATTTTATACATTCTAGCTATACACAAATAATAATTTCAGGTGATTGGTACACTTTAATGCAGATATAACATGGGCAATTCAAATTATTGTATTTTTCCTCAGGTCTCAGTTTGGTTACTCCAAACTATTTGCATTTGAGATGAAGGTGTTAGAATGGGAACCAACTGGAGGGCTAACATCATGGGTATGTAATTCTATCATTGCTCTGTGATAATTCTTAGCACTTTGATATAATGCTCATTCTGGCTAACCACTTTTGGTACGAAAAAAAAGGAAATTCTTCTTTCAACACTAAATCAATTTTACTTTTACCTTTATTTACTTTCCTTTTACTTTTTCCTTTCCAAAATGATTTTAACAGCATTTTAAGTATTTGTGTAAAAATTCTC
The DNA here is from genome assembly GCA_037976565.1 of Mesocentrotus franciscanus. Lineage (NCBI taxonomy): Eukaryota > Metazoa > Echinodermata > Echinoidea > Camarodonta > Strongylocentrotidae > Mesocentrotus > Mesocentrotus franciscanus. The sequence continues at coordinate 54,852,074 of CP137666.1, forward strand.
TTCAGAATTTGAATCAAGTATTTTCAGACACATAGCAAGGATAATTTCAAACTACAATTATAAGTGTTACTCTTAGTGCCCCATAAGTGGATTCATTTTTTTTTTCTTCTCCAATTTCATAAACATGCAACAGAACCTCCAATTGTAGGATTTCATATGTATCATTGTTAGGGTAGTATGTTAATCCATGCCAAAGTTCATGTTGTTAGAAAACTTTGCAAACAGGATACAGTCCTTTAAATATGATAAATAATTTTTTATACTGTTGTGCAGAGCTTCCCTATGGAAACCAGGCTTTGTTCATGACTAGGACCTTATTCAAAAGCGTTGCCATGTTTCCTGATTATTTAATCATGGAAGATTATGAAATGGTATGTATACTTATTATTATTATTATTGTCCTAATTACCGAAACCACAAGCTAGAATGAATGAGTAGGTGTACAATGCATGATATGATGGATGGAGTAGTACAGATGATGTTGGTGACCGAGTTTGTTTCATTACAAACTCTTATTTAGGCAAGTCCAGTAAATTTGGTTTATAATCAGATCAATTATCATGTTATTATAATGTTATATTTATGATATTTTGTTTGACCAAAGCCCTACTAAAGCTAGAATTAATTGTACTAAAATATTTGATGTAGTCACAGTGATATTTGATAAAATGGGACTTGCCTATTTATAGTTTTATTTGATAGTGTGGTAGTGAAATTTTTCTTCCTCTGCATTGTGTGGATATTTTGCCTTTGAGTGTAATGACCTCGAGGGCATTTTTATCATATTTTCAAAATTTTAAGCATTACAAGATATCTACAGTATCTATCTAAGTCAACATCTCTCCATTTCACTTCTTCTGCCATTCTGGTGCACTCTTGCAGTTTTAGTCCACTCCAGTTCTTGACATTCTCTTCCCAGTTGATTCTGGGTCTCCCCCAAGGTCTAGTTCTCCACTCTTCCCTCCAACACATCCTTTAAGAGGCTTTGGTGCCTTTTAAAATGACCAAAGTTTGAGGCATTTCATTATGTGGCTAAATGTAAAGTGTTATGTATTTTCAGGTTTGGAAGCTTCAAGGAGAAGGTCATATACAGATAGTTGAAGGGAAGCAGGCCATCACATCATCAAGACGATGGGCAAGATATGGTTATCTTACAGTAAGTTAGCTATTGATTTGGGTTACAGGCAGGGCTTCACACTCACTTTTTCTGCAGGGGATCTGAATTAAACTTCTTAGGGTTTTATGTGTGAGCCTTATATATACATTTTGAAATTTAGGGTGCCTGATAGTAAGCCCTGGATACAACAAGAGTTTGGCATATAAACTTTTTAGAATACTTCTTGAAATACCCTTGACCTTCATTCTGTACACCAACAATTTCATTAGTAGGTTGTGTTTATATCTTGTACATCAAAATATACTCTGTCCCTGTTTTCCCCATATTATAATGAATATACCATTACTGGTGTGTGGCCTATATTCAAGAGACAATCTTGTGGTTGCCTTCCCTAAGCCTTGTCTGTACAAGACACGCTAAACCACCATAAAGATCTCCAAACTAAAAAGAAAAGAAAAAGAAGCAGAAAAAACAAAAAACAGAATGAAATGTGTGCTTCAATTTTCTGTATCTTTTTTTTGTCTGTGTGTGTGCCGCCAGGTGCGGATCCACGGGGTGGGGGGGGCCAATGGGCCCTGCCCCCCCCAAAAAAAAAGGGGAAAAAAGAAGAAAAAAAGGAGAAAAGGGAGAAAGGAGAAAAGGGAGAAAGGAGAAAAAATAGTGCTCTACCCCACCCCCTGGGCCGCCAAAAAATTATAAAAAAAGAAAGAACGCACACTGGAGAGAAACCTTTCAAGTGCAATTATTGTAAGAAGATATTCAACTCATCTGGTAACTTAACCAAACACATGATAATTCTGGATATAACTGTTTATTAAACTGTTACTTGATTTAAAAAGACGTTATCATGCAATGGGCCCGGCCCCCAAAAAAAGGGAAAAAAGAAGAAAAAAAAGGAGAAAAAGGAGAAAAGGGAGAAAGGAGAACAAAAAATAGTGCTCTACCCCCTGGGCCGCCAAAAAAAAAAAGAAAGAACGCACACTGGAGAGAAACCTTCAAGTGCAATTATTGTAAGAAGATATTCAACTCATCTAGTAACTTAACCAAACACATGATAATTCTGGATATAACTGTTTATTAAACTGTAACTTGATTTAAAAGACGTTATCATGCACTGCTTTTTATGGTCTCCATTGTGTTAGTAGATGCCAGGAAAACATTACTTACGGGGTTCAGAATAGCCCCCAAAAAAAAAATTGCCTCGCCGCTACGTGACTAGTGGACGATGCTCTGCATCGTCATTGGGTCAAACTGTTTAAACTGTTACTTGATTTAATTAAAAAGACGTTATCATGCATTGCTTTTTATGGTCACCATTGTGTTAGTAGATGCCAGGAAAACATCACTGACGGGGGTCAAAATAGCCCCAAAAAAGAATCGCCTCGCCGCTACGGCTCGTGGACGATGCTCTGCATCGTCATTGGGTCAAACCGTCTAAACTGTTACTTGATTTAAAAGGATGTTATCATGCACTGCTTTTTATGGTCTCCATTGTGTTAGTAGATGCCAGGGAAACATCACTGACGGGGGTTCAAAATAGCCCCAAAAATCGCTTCAACGCTACGCGGCTCGTGGACGATGCTCCGCATCGCCATGGAGTCAAACTGTTTGAACTATTACTTGATTTAAAAAGACGTTATCATGCACTGTTTTTTATGGTCTCCATTGTGTTAGTAGATGCCAGGAAAACATCATTTACGGGGGTTCAAAATAGCACCCCAAAAAAATAAAAAATAAAAAAATAAAAAATCAAAATTGGGCCCCCTCTCCTGCCGGCTGGATCCGCCCCTGTGTGCCGCAGCAGGTTTTTAAGGTAGTTTATTTTGTCCTGTGTGAACTGAATTTTTGTGATCATTATGAGGCTGTTTGCCTGTTTGCATTGAATTTTGTTGAATTTTGTTGAATTTTCACATAGTGGATCTAAAGAACATAAAATGTAGTGTTGTATCATATTTGTTACCTGGGCATTTTATTCTTGCTTTAATTTGAGAACTGATTTTGGACTTTGACCAGATCTACTTAAAAACTGAACATAAAACTAGAGTTAGGTTTATTACTGTAGGCCAAATTATGATGTTATTGTTCTTGACATATACTGTGTGAGCTTCTTGTGATGAACTGCTGAGGTTTAGGAAATGTTTTAAACTACTCAAATCAATCCATCTTCAATAAAATAATTGGTATTAAATACCGGTACTGTATACTTCCAATCTTTTTTTAATGATATTGCTTCTGTATTTCCATACACTTAAAACCTTCCAAGCAATGAGAATATCATTCATGTATGGTAATGCTACCAAATGAATGATAGGTAGTATGTCAGGAGAAATAGTTATAATTTAAAGATGAGATAGTGAACTGAGAATATAACATGCAGATGATATCCATTTAGTTCTTGAATTCATCTGTAATACCGTTTGTCCCTTTGCAAATTTTGTCAAGTTATTCATAGCAATGTTCTCAAAATGGTTCTCATTACAGACAGTGATGTGGAACTATGTGATCATTATTGCCTACCATATGGGAATCCACCCGAATGCTTTGGCTAGACTCTACTATGGAAGACAGCTTTCTCATGCCAACTGATATATCATCATCGTCGTCGTCGTCGTCGTCATCATCATTATCATCACTATCATCATCACCACCGTCATGTCTGTATGCTATGTGTGTACAAGAGCGAGAGACAAGGAAAATAAAAGTATGTCCTATATATTTGATTCAGTGAAGCATTGTGAAAGTAACGAAAGGTGTGCTATGGGTACAAATTATGGATAGAGCTATAGTTGATTGATTTTATTTGACAAAATTGATGAGAGTTAAAGAAATTAAATATTTTGATTTTTGATTTTTTAAATTTTTATACGACAGCTGGAATATTTGGTTGTTGATTTGAGAATATTATGTTTGTAGGTTATAGTATTTTTTATGCCTTTCCTAATATTTTTCTATTTCTGTATTTTATATATTGACCAGTTTGTTTACTGGAAATCTTCCTTGGAAATACCTATTACAAGATCCTCGCGTAACAAAGACCATGAGACTACACAAAAATATGAGTAGTACATGTATCTTAAATTCAATTCAATTCAATAAAGGTTTATTCAAACATGTTTTGCAGTACAAAGACTGAATTATACATGTTATACAAAAATTAAAATACATTGTAAATACAAATTGCAATTGTGAATAAAACATTGAATTAAATACCAAATTACATAAAATACTTTACATTGATAAAATTGTAGTTAATGAATAGAAACATAGAGAAAAAAGCAGTAACTTGATAGCAACACCATACACATTTGGAACAGGTCAGAGTATTAGAAAAATGATAGATGATTATTACAAGCTTTGATTCTTATGATGATTATTGAGTATACGTGTGAGATTAGGAAGGGCACTATTTTGGAATCTCTTAGTTCTGCACGTAAATTCTTGATATTTTTTTTGTCATAACAATATCAGGACAGGATTGGAGAATATCTTACTTATACAAAACTACATTTAGATTTCCTGTACAGTGAAATCTGCTTTAGTGACCACCTGTCTATAAAGACCACATTTACTATTTCACTTGAATAGTGTATCTCATTGAAGCATGTACTAAAGTAGCCTGTGCTTATTAAAGACCACTTGCATATAAAAACCACTTTCCTAGTCTCTCTTAAGTGGTCTTTATATACAGGTTTCACTGTCTTTTCAAATGTGTTCCACCTCCGAGGTGTGAAGGAATCATTTCTATGGATGCTTAGCAGGAAAATTGAATTTGATATCGAGGGAATGAAGAAACCCTTCCGTTCCATTGCAGTGTATATATGAAGATTTTCACTCTGTTTTTACAGCACTGGCTGCTTGAATTTAGTAGAAACATGATAAAAATTGTTTAGTGTGTGCATGAACATAAGTCACTATGTCTTACCATTACAACAGAAGTATTACAAATCATTTTTAGAAAAATAAATATTTTACTTACTTTGTCAATAAGAGTACTTCTTTAAAAATTATGTTTCATAATCTGAATACGGTTGGTATTTTAGGTTTAATCAAGAAAATAGAATCTTGGAAATAACAAATGTATTGTTTAATGAGAGATAATATGTAAGATATTTAGATTTGCAAGCTCTCAGAAAATGTGTGAGTTACAATCTCTTTACATTCCTGTACTGTAAAGGCAGTGGTTTTGTGTGACAAATTAATCAAGTCATGTGACACAAGAAAGTTATCAGGTTTTTTAATTAGTGCTGCATGAGATTTTGCTCATATGTACTTTATCTAATACACATGTTCAACTTTGCACTTGCCAAATATATCATGAAAATGCACAACAAAAAGAACACAAATATTTCCTGCTTTTACAGTATACAGAATCCCACCTTGATCTTGTAACACATGTAGTGTATAATTATATAGTCCGATTCGGTTGCCATGGTTTCTGGGACCATTGTAGTCCTTTTTCCATCCTAGCTGGGGCTATTCAGAGAGGTGCATGGCCGTCCCTGAATTAAAGCAGGAATATTTTAACTATTATTTAGCATTCTTGATGGTCCCCAGTAATGGTGGCTGACAATGAGGGCGCACTTCCATGTTCAGCTTTCCGAATTGGTGTAGAGAAAGAATATTGCTTTGATTACTATGAAATATTAACATTATTTTCATGCCCTACGATGCTATGCTTGTGCCTGCTAATTTTAGATATCAAATAGTCTCATCAATTGAATAAAGAAGTCTAGAATAAAAATTACTTTGAAAGATTATATGCCATCGTGTTGATTGTCAAAATGTTGAGAGATGAACGAGATAAAAGGAGAGATAGTCATGATAAAGAGTTATCTCTTTTATATTGTCTGCTGAGAGCTAGAAAGGCATTCAATTTAATCCTGTCATGTACATGTAGAGCGAGGTACTGTAGCTTTATAAATAGCGGAATGTAGCGGCTTGAAAAGACATAGCCGAAACCCAAAACATGTCATTGTGGAAAATCATGATTTTATGGCATAGAGGAAGAACCATATCATGAAGACATGGAACTAATTAAATAATTCTACAACTTTTATGATAAGGCTAAATAATGTCCTACGATATGTCAAATTACGAGTTTTAACTACCAACATCAGCAATTATGCATTTTCTATTCTGGATTCAGTTTCATGCCACTACATTTTGCTATTAAAGCTACCTTAAAGTATACCACTCACCCAAAAACCAAATTTTGTTCCGTTTCACAGTGATTGCATGTCTTAATACTGCATTTGAAATAAGAGATTCATATAATACTTCAGTAAAGAATATTTTGCAAGTTTAAATGCACTCTCAGTCAACATTAAAGCGACTTGTGAATAGACTACTCAACGCACCTGTATGGCCTGCATGGAACCCCAGTCAGACTTGAGCTCTGTGTACTGGTTTATCCATTAGCCCATAGAATGCCAGCTAAATTTTCTTTAGGTTGATTTTATACATTCTAGCTGTACACAAATATTTTGTTCAGGTGATTGGTATACACTTTAATGCCCTTATGGCTCTAATTGGCAGGCAATATTACGGATAATGCTCAGACCGAGTAAAAAAAGGGGGGGTTGATTTGTGATAACAACACACACATATGCACTCTGTACTGTACATTGGGACGCACACACATGCACAACCGTTGCAAACACCTTCAATAGCTCACTTGAATTCATATGGACTCGATCGAAAGTGTGGACCAAATTTTTTTTTAATCACCGATTTCATTTACATGTACTTAAACCTTTTGACTACTGAACACTTTCATTCTCATAGGGTTCGAACGGGAACCATCCACTTAGGTTTGCAATGGTTTAATGTGCACAAGATCTAGATTGGTCTTATCAATACCACCAAACATACTCATGTTTCAAAGGTAAGTTCTTTCACATGACATCGAATCTGAAACAATCATTTCCTCTTACCACTACTCGATCTTCTCATTACACATTGCTGAAGTACACATCCATGGCCGACATGAGCTGTTAATACATGTAGCAAGCAAACAACATCAGAGTCACACTAATTCAATATTTATATACTGTTCCATTTATTTCTCTGTGAAGCATATATAAAGACAGCCACATCGTGCTAAAAAAATGACAATAATCACATACAATAAATTGAGCAGCCCAATTCACATAATTTCATAGGGGCCAGTCATTTCCAATTTGCTTCTTTACATAATTTCATCTAGCAAGATACATGTACAATGTAACTTTACAAAGCAACACTGTTATTTAAACATAAATGGCAATTTCATCATCAAATACATTATACAATATTAGGTTTGAAGAATCTATACATATACGTGTTACACATTGATAAGGCATTACCATCAAGACATCTCTTTTTGACACAATTCATTAAGTTAAAGTTCAAGTAGAATTTCTTCTCGTATAATTGATCGAAAGTCCTCATGATCATCACAACTTGATTTTCAAATACAATTCTAATTTAGGAAATTGATGGACAAACAAAGAAACACTTAACAAAAAATTCAGAGGGTCAACTTAGAAAATTATGCTTTCATGTCATCGTCCGGATAAGAAAAACAATAATAATTCGATAATTTGATAATGAATGCCATTCATTGCAAATTGCATTAGACAGTTATGATCCAAAATTTGAAATTCCATTTTTCATTAACAGGTGAATCCCCCATAGTATTACCCATGGGTCATGTCTGAGACACGAAATACCCGGTACATGTACATGCATAGTGTTCCATTATTAAGTCTTACCTACAATGAATATCTTTGAATATCTTCTACAAAAAAACAGCCTCTCTGTATATTTGAATGCCTTCTGAAAAATATGTAGGATCTAAAGTAAATTCCAAAATGATGATATGCCCAGTCTCCCCCACACATTGGCTTGAACATGAGAACTTATGCTGCCGGGTATCATCTCAAAGTAGCTAAAATATCATGAGACTCCTCTGTAACCTGACGACTCTTGGTAACTATACAAGTATCTCTGTGGTGTGGCATCTCAAGTCCACAATAAAATTACAAAACATAGCATCTCATCCTGTACAACATATTATCTTGTCATGATTATCATACAAGCAGAGAGCATCATCGCATTGCAACGTCCTATACAACAGTCCTATCTAGACTCAGCACAGAGGCAGGTTGCAGCCGAGGGATAAGAATGGCACAAGTGAGTTACTACATCATAGAAGCACACATATATAGAATATTATGGAAGCAATCTGGACAAATAAAGCCAAGCAAATCACCTTCGACTCAATATCTAATCTATCCAAATTAGAGTATACAGATAGGAAGTAGCTATTTTGAGGGGTATATAATGATGGGGAATGAATAACACTTATGGTGGCCAAAGACTTGGTCTGTCTCAGGAAACAAATTTTCACAAGAAAATCTAAAATAAAAAGTAATGTTAACTCTAAAGCTGCAGGAATGAAACAGAATGGTTAAGAAGATAGAAAAGTAAAAGTGGGCGCAAACAAGTACAAACACAATCATCATGAAAATCACCAACGAAAGGAAACAGTGAAAAACAAAAATGTCCCATAGTTATTTTACCCTGTCAAACCAATAAAACAGCTCACATAAAAATAAATAACCCTGGAATTTTTTAGTTGTCATGATGCGATGCACTTTGTGGTTATAAGATTAATCATTCTTGTTTGATAGTAAATACATTATCTTTGAAACATGATTTCGTTACCAAAAATAAAACTGTTAAACTAGTGTCTTGTTATAAAGTTGAATCCGTCTTTTATACTGTCCATAATGGTCATCCTCCATCCTTCAAAATAAACATGCCTTCAATTCTAACGGAGTGCTGCACATAATGATCAAAATGCTTTGCTTGACATCTAAACCTGTTAACTACTGGCTTCTCTCAATCCCATAGGCTTAATACAGCAATCACCCAATTCCTGTAGGCAATGGCTATAGGCAGGAATGATTTCAATTTCTTGCCCAACATTCATTTTGTGGTTGTCTATCAGGAGACGAGGGCAAGTGGACAGACGAAAGTGAAACAACTTTCTAAGGATTGAACAGATAAATCATACAGGCAAGAAAAGAAATCAGAGTACAATGAATAATGGTTTCATCCCTATTATGGTTTGGTTTACAGTAGGACTATAGAGTGAGTCTATTGCAAGAAAATGATCATAGCCCTATCTTACCAAGAGATGACAGTGATCTGAATCGACAACTTGAGTTTGACATCAATCGCTATTCTACACATCATCGGTTGAGAATGAGAAGGGCCTTAAGTCTACAGAAAACACTACGCTTTAAGGCCCTTCTCATCCTCAACCGACGACATGAGAAATGGGCAATTGTTAACTTTGTGATTGATTGGAGGACTTGTGATCAATAAGGATCAATCACAACTATTTTATAAGACAGGGCCCACTTACACATGTAATGTACATGTATATAAATGGAATAGTGCTCTTTGCTCTTCATACTCACAACAGGCAAACTTGGAGTGAATAAATTCAACTAAACTCTGTTAATATCAATTAGTCAACATTTAGCTCAAATTCTGGTCTACATTTGACCTCTTTGCAGTCATTCTGAAGCATTTTGAAAACTGAAAGGAAAAATATACTAAATTGCATATATGCCTGCATAGGAAAAATAGAATAAAACCCAGTGTATGATAATGATGTATCTGGAGAAGAAAAAAATCAAAACAACCCCTATATGGATCTAAGATAGATCAAATAAATAAATTACTAATTAATTTAAGTGCAAACATAGGCAAGAACAAAGGCAAACAAACATGATACAATTTACCTTCAAACAAAAATTTGACGCAACATATAAGAGGTAAATTCATGGTGAAATTAAAGTTAATGGTATAACATTCACATCATACTGCAGAGCTGTTCTTAGAAATTACAAAGACATAACAAGTAAAGAAAGTGATATTTAGCACCAATTATTTAGATTTCAAATTAAACACTATGCTTGGAGGTGGCATATGGGTAATATATAAGAGAAACATAATTTGACAATGAGCAGAATATTCTTTGCCAGGTATCTCATTACTAGAAATGATTTGAAGCAGTTCACTTTGTTAGTTCTACATGTACAAACACCAAATTTATAATGTAAATGCAAACATTTCTTGAAAACAAATACCAGTTAACAGAACCCCATTTTGGCATGTTAATTAATCAGTCTACATGGATGTTTATCCTGCAAGGAGATTCAATCAGTAAAATCTATCTATGACTCTGACTGATATCTCTCAAACAAAATTTGCCAACAATTATATAGATTGGAATTCAAATATTTATAATGAAGCATTTTATCATGCTATAGGGAAAAAAAGCAGGAACCACTTCAAATATTCATCTCTGCCCTTTATCTTTAATGATTTAGTAATGGAGTTCCCCTTTTGAAACGCCTTTTGTATGACGCACACAATCTGAGTTGATTTTTCCTGTCCGGCTCTATTCCTATACAGCTACAAGTACATCCTGTTTAACCACTACTAGTCTCTCCAAGAGGTATCACATATGAAGCAAGCAATCCAGAACACATTGCTTAACCTAAATGCATCGACATCCAAGAATTTCATCATTCATAATTTCTATATTTTACATCCTGTATTTCTATACAAAAAGAATGAGCACTTTGTGGAAATGGTGCGTATTCACAGGCTGGGAAAAATCATTGTCCAATATAGCATAAAGCTTGCACAACACAAGTCAAATAATAGTAATACTGTATATGACAAAGTAAGCGCCCCTTACTAGGAAATATCAACAAGGGTATGAAACTGAGGACATACCCTACATACATACACCTATAAGATAAAGTAGTGAGGACATGACCTACACACACTGACCAGATACACACACCTAACAGATAAGTTACCGAGGTGATATCCTATACACATCTCATGAATAGGATACTGGGGACATGTCCTACACACACTTTCAAGGCATACCTACCAGGTTTGTTAACAAGAACATATCCTACAGAAACCTTCCAGGAGAGCTACGGAGGACACACCCTATACACATGGTCCACATGTCATACAGTGGACATACCTTGCACTCATTCTTTGTATATCTGGTGGAAGTGAGGACCAAGAATAGCCCCCTGCAGCAGGTGTGCCTTGAAGTTTACTGTTAACCTCATACTCGGTGATGTGCAAACGTTGACAATGGATTTCCCATTTGGTCTAGGTGAAGCTTTGGCTATGATTAGAGGAATCTCTTCATGAGAGACACCTCTCAGATGTTACAACATTAAGTTGTCAGTTCAAAGTCTGCAGGAGCTGAAAGCCCTCTACAAGACGTTCTATGATGTTTCTGCATTTAAAGGTTCAGTCTCCTGCGCACTGTTTACAGATTCCTGGCTGTAGTAACTTTTCCGCTCGTGACTGAGTTTACCTATCACCTCTGATGGAAGGTCAAGTGGGGTCACCTCTCCATTGAGTTCTGAGATATTTGTGTCCATGTCTACATCCTGTGGCTCATCATACAGGTCTATAGCACCATTCACATTCAAGTTTACCATCTCGCCGTTCATGTTCAAGTTGTCCAAATCCTCATTCAGTGGGTACTCATTAGCAGGAATGTCATCGTCTCCATCATCATCCTCGCCATCAATGTCCATACATTCCCTGTCATCATCGCATAATTGAGAGACCGGCCTGTAAGCGGCTTCCTTTGACTTGCCTCCTGATGTCTCCTCTCCTGTCTCCTTAATGTTTCCATTTGAGATGTCTTCCGATGAGACATGGATTTCAGGCGAGACCAAAGGATAACCTGTCTCACCAATCAGTACAAACTCTTCATCACTCGTTGGTGAGTTTGGGGTGGAGTCCTTCGATCTTACATTGATCAGTTCATATACCTCTCCTAGGGATTCGCTTGGAGTGCGATCACCTGGCGTGGTGGCTATAGAGCTGCGTCTGGTTGTGGCGGCATTGGGTGGGTTTAGCGGCTTCCGCTTCTCCGACTTGGTCCGCCGATGCCAGAACTTGGAGGGTCTTACGTGGCGCTGCGGGCCTGCACTTGACATGGTCTGACTACGAGTCCGATAAAAACCGTCACTGTCCAATGAGCTATTTCGCACTGAATCCGACAGTCGCATGCTGCCTGGATCCACGTGTCCTGGGCTACGAAGGAAGTTCCACTCTCGTCCGTTGGGTGCTGTGGGTCCATCCAAGATTCCTCTTCGGGATCCCTGGCGTCTGAGACTCCTGATCTGAAGCTCTGCAGAATGACAACTCTGGAGTGCCTTGAAGAGGTAGTAGTAGTCCTCCTGTCAAAGCAATAATAGAATACTTGTTAATAAAAGTGAATGATATCTGTATCTGAATCTGAAAAAAAGTTTACCCTCTCTCCAGATAATTATGTTTTGTACATTAACATGAAGTCCCTGAATTACAATAGCTGAATATAAACAAAGTACCATCTAATGTATACTTAGGCAAATGAGAAAAAAATAACAAAGAAACCGCTTTCCCATTGTTTCAATTGTTCACTTCTCAACATTTTATACACATTTCTTCCTTCCAGTATTAAGGACCATACAAACTCATTCAAACTTCTTTAGAAATATCCCTGATAGCACATTTGCTGCCTACCTTAGATGTGATAAGGTTTGGTCTCTTTGCAGCATACAGCTTGACTGTTTTGTAGATGTCTACTGCTTCTTCATGGACCATCTCTTGATGTAGCGTAGACAGAGCACAGAATGTCCCTGCCTGGCAACCTCCACTCCTGAAAAGAAAATGCAAGGATTAAACTATGAGTTATGTGTTTGATAGACTTATATCTTATGCCCTCACACAAAAATAAATGGAATAAGAACATATCAGATAACCCATTCAGGACAAGATTTTTTCAGCTGTAAATTGATCTGGGGCTGAGTAAATAAACTTTACTTCTTCACATTGGCAACATTGCTATTTTTCCTTCTGGAGAAGTTTTCCTATTAAAGTTATGTATCTGAAAATAATACCCTTTTTACTGATTATCTTTAATTCTTCACTTTGGTAACATTGGTAGTTTTCTTTAAAAGAGACTTTTTCCTATTAAAATGTCATGTGTCTGAAAAGAATATATGTGGTCAGTATATACATGTGGAAGAGGTAAAAATGGCCAAATTGCAGGGAAACTTAGTGATCTGCGATTTTCAACATGTTGCTCATTCAAGGATTTTAATGCTTACAATCCATTTGAAAATTCCAGGCTTCAAATGCCAAATCTACAGCATCTTGTTCAATCCTCTAATAGCCATCAAGGGTTGTAGAGGTGTTGTGGTCTAGTGGATAAGTCACCGGACTGTGAACCACAGAGAACGGGGTTTGAATCCCCGCCACAGCACTAAAGTCCTTTGGAAAGACATTAACCTACATTTACCACACTCAACCCAGGTGAAGTAAATGGGTACCTGACAGGAATTAATTCCTTAAAATGCTAGAGCAGCTGTAATGGCAGCTATGACCCCTATACAAGAACCCACTATCATTATCAATAACATCTCATTCCTTACCTATCATGGACTGTGATGGGTCCAACCGTTTCCTTGTTAGACCTCTCCAGGAACTCATTCCTCTTCTGCACTGCGTAGATCAGGTCAAAGGCCGTGTGAAGCGGAGAGCAACAGTCGGGCCAATAGCTACAGTGATATTGCCTGACATTAAGCTGGTCATCATCCTACAATCACAATGAAATGACATCGATTACTAATTCTAAAGTGCATAAAAACAACAAGTAATTGTGTAATGAACATTGTATTGAGACATACTATTGCTATCATTAGCAGCAGCAGCAATATTAACTACAACGTCACACAAGAAGAATGAACGAACAAAATGTATACAGTCTAAGATTACATGATATGGTTGTTGATGTGAATTTCGGCAATTTACATTATTTGTGGCAATTGCTGCATTTTTTTAAAATGGAAGTATATTTCTATGTGTATGTCCAATGTTTCGTATATTGTTATTGTATATAAAAGCTGTAAATATTTAAATGAAAAAGGGACAAACAGACTTCATTAAACCACTAGAATCTTTCACAAAGGAAACATACAATGAAAAACATTTTCATTCCTTCATTGATCGTACATCAAATTCTTTCTTTTTAATGACCAGAGGAGTGTGGTTACCTGTGATGATTGGACCAAGAACTCCCTTGTGATGAAGGAGATATTAGAGTGTTCCTCTTCACACAGTGTGATGGTCAAAGCTCCAAGGGTCAAAGGTTCATCGACACTGGTCGGCCAGTAGATTGGTTCATCCTCCTACAGGTCAAAGAGTAACAAAGAAAAAAGAAAAAAGTCAAAATTCTGCGACAAGATGATGGGAAAGAGTTAAGATATACATGTACATTGATGATCAAATACATCTATTGAAGAGCTACAGGAATAAAACTAGACTACTGTCATGCTCTTCACAAGCATTCACTGATACTGTAATGGGGAAATCAGTTATCTATATAAGTAGGTCCATGACCTTTAACCTTCAACCCAATGAACCTAAAGTATCTTAATATCAGTTGTTATACTTCACGCTGCCTTTCTGTACACAGCTAAAGGTATTGTGATAACAGGATTATGATGTAAATGATGTAAATGTAAACAACACTTGGGCATAACAAAATTTAGCTCATTTTAGAGGCCAAATTACTATGATTTTGTGTAGTATCCTTTGGGCAAGTTTAATGACATGTCACTTTATTGTGCAACCATTCAAAATCGCAGTGCTCAAGTGAGTCTTTGAGTAAGGTTGTCCTCAAGTGGCTCCCTGTACACAACTAATGTTATGGACATGTTCAAGTGCTCAAGGGGGATAATATTTAAACTGGAGAATGAACATAGACTGATTGATTCACTGATTGATTCATTTATTCCTTCATAACAGATGATCAAGGGCTCTTAACAACCGAAAAATAACTTGAGTCACCTCTTCTATACACATGAATGGAACCTAGGCCAGAGGAGCACAACCCAAGCTTGTTGGCAACTAAAAAAACCCTATGCTGCTAGCCCACATTCTAAAAGAATACTGTACATGGCAATTCACACTAATCTATCAAATGACCTCATTTGAGTTCAGACAGAGGGGAAAAGGATACAACCAATTAGGTCACATGTCTCATATTAGTAGGGGTAAGTCAATCAAGACATAATCCCACCCAATATTGGTCACTCTTAGGAATCCTTGACCAAATTTGATCGTTGGTCAAGACTTTGGATACATGTATTTATACCAAATCAAGCACTTAAGTACTTTTCTTCAAATCAATCAATAATTGTTGGGTTAACCGAGCAATCATCTTTTAATGACTTAGATCCTTGTTGTTGATGGTTGCTGATCATTGCAATATCCTTTCAACCTCACCAAAATATCCACAGTAAGAGCAGTAAAACTTGTTGAGATTATTAAATCCTTGGAAAGCCTAGAGCTAATGTTCTCGATTCTTAATAGAACAACTCAATGTTTCCCGGAAAATTGAGCTAGATTTAGAACAAGAGAGGATTCTCCTCTTCGATTACAAATCTACAATAAAACCGCATAAAAATTCCTTTACATCAAATATAGTTCAGAACATTCTCCTTAACTTTGAAGAATCAATGTTCTAATATATTCATGTGGGGCAAAAACAGTTCCAAAACCATGCAGCAGTTGAAGCAGCAGAATCTTGTACATAAAGTTTCATGCCCATTTGATATATCATTTAAGCTTTTTCTGAGCGTATTCAGCCCTTTCACCCCTCAGCAGATGAAAAAGGACACACAAAAAGGCCAAATAAATCACAATGTACATAGAAGGTCTGTGTCAAATGAGCAAAAGATGACATTTCAGAAAGAAGCTGAGTTGCAATGAAGCTTTATCAAATATTGAAAAAAGGGGAAAATCCATAAAACAAAAACTTCAAGAAAGGCAAATACAACTTAGTATAAACATAATATTTGTAGGTCTGTGTCAAATAAGCAAGAGCAGAGAGTCAACAAGGAAGATGAATGATGATGAAGCTTTAATTTTATGAAATCGAAAAAACCCATGAAATTGAAAATATAATAAACTTTGTATGTAGGTCTGTGTCAACTTGGCACGAGCAGAGATTTAAGAGAAAAGGAAGCTTTGTATGATGAAGGTTTTATTTCACAATGTAAAAGATCCATGAAATAAATTGTTTACTTAAGCAATGATGAAACATGTCAGCTAGCATTTCATTAAAGGCATAGTATTTTTTCAGTACGGTATTTTCAATTATTATAGGAGTTGGGCAGGGGTCTCACTGCCTTCACATTGTTACATACCAATTTCATGTTTGCACTTTAGAGTCATTAAAATGGAGCCAAATAGTATGTATATACTGACCATTTGAAGGTCAATCACTTTCTTTGCTTTTCATTAAAATTATGTTCTTCCCATTAATGATCAGAAAGGATTGTTTGAATGGAACATGCCGACTCATGTTTCTTTCATTATTTTTAAGACCAAATATTCCAGAACCTTAGCAAAATAACTATACCATGCCTTTAATTATCAATACAGTCAAACCGTCAATAGAAAGCCACTTAAGGGAAATAATAGCAAAACTTCCATAAAACTGAAGTCAATTACTATGTATCAAAACTTGGGTTATGTGATATAACTCTGGACATTGAAAGTAAGATCAATCAAATCAGGTGACAATTGTATATCATGCCAAGCTATTGCTTGTATTTAAACACATTTCAATACTTATTATCTATTCATATTTATCTTTTGAGGGGCCAGTGGGGAGACAAAATAAGTTGCTACATTTAATTTGTCTTTTTTTTCAGGTTTGTTATTTTGGTCATTTCTTTCTTTCTTTTTTTGAAGGGAGAAGGGGAGTAGTAAAACTGCCCAATATCCTTTCCCTTGAGGTGGCCACTACCATGACAGGTTTGACTATATATCCATGCTTTATTTTTCTTCTCAGCAACTGAAAATAAAGTTAAGGAAAGAGTTAGAAGCAGCGGATTGACACAAGACCTTCAACTGAACCTTCTGATCGTCCGTCAGGGTGACGATAGTGGTGGAGTTATGTTCCCATAGCATCTTCCAGAAGTCTTCCATGGTCTCCGCTGATGGGTACTGGGTCACGATGTACTCGTTCTGACGTCGGTAACCCTGGAAACATGAGGCAGTGACATAGGGTTGTCAAAATGATAGGTAATTGTTTAGCTTTCTTCAATATAACAATTTTTAAAAAAACCTTTTTCCAATATAACAATGTAAAACACATGGACAGAGGTTTGTTAAAGGTAAAGACCAGTTTTGGAAATGCCCCTCTCTCAAAAATATGAAATGGAAGCTCTCATTACCAATCATGTGAAAGAATATGTTTTGACTAATACGTGATGATACAAATTTTGCCGGGAAAGTCGGGAAACCGCATAATAATTGATATATTTGGTAAATTATTATATCTATTGGGACCAAATAGATATCACGCACGTGGTCACGTAGTCCCATATACATCTTTTTGTGTACAGTGCTTGTAACTTTACCAAGACTGGGCCAAATTTCTTATAATTTTGATGATTCCAGAACCTTGCAGTACACACCAATACTTATATGCTAGATGATCAACCTTTTCTGATCGATTCCACAATGTTTCTTTCACAATGCAATCGCATGACCAGAACTGGTCTTTATCTTTAAATAATGGAATATCAATAATCTTTAAAAAAAGGACTAGAAAATGTTTTCACTTTTGCCAGATTGTATTACAAATAATGTTGATAATAATAATAATAATAATAATGTATTTATATAGCGCATTTTCCATATACATGTTCAAATGCACTTTACAATTATATTAACAGTAGAGGTGAGTTTTGAGTTTTCTTTTGTTGTTGTTGCTCTAGTTTCTTTTATAATTTGCCTATAAAGCATTCAAAAATAGATATCATACTATGGGCTCATGACTCTCATTCATGCACTTAATGGTTAAAGAGCTACAGGAAATATGACTCAAGTTTCCATTGATAATTGAAGTGTTTAAAGTACAATTACAGAGCAGAAGAAGAAAAGAAGAGAGAAAGATAGAGTGATGGGTAGAAGAGAGAGAGAGAGAGAGAGAGAGAGAGAGAGAATATAAAAGTGAAGGAGGAAGGGAAGACAAAACAAAAATCCCTTCAAGATTGAATAACCCTGTTTGGAACTAAGACAAGGAAGGAAGGGAGGCATAGAGTATATCATACCTGTAAGAATGAAGCATTGATATAGCCATCCACACCCGGTACTCCAGAGATCGGTACTCGACTTCTCTCAACTGTGTAAAGATTACAACAAAATAATATAAGAATTTGTATTGTGTCACCAATCTAGGAACTCCATTCCAAGGCACATGAGGATGTGCCTTGGAATGTCTCCTGAGAACCAAAATGGGTGTTCGCACTTTATACAATGTTAAAGCCTCCTGGCGCTGATCAGCAAACAATTTATAATGCCTGTACTATTAAATTATATTCAGGACTCATAGATTATGACGACTGCCTCTTGTAATAAGTGGAGCCACACCACACATCACGGAAACACTCTCAAAGCCTCTCAAAGGCAGAAAAAGGAAAAACCTCAGAGTCTGTGCACTTCATGTGCACTTCATGAATTAACACAAAGACGCCATTTTTCACGACTCCACAACAAATTATTTTATTTGCCAACTATAGATTCATCTCTCAAGACACTCATAAAGTGGCATATGGTCACACAGTACAGCTTTGCCACATCATTGTTTGACCTCTATAACACTGCCTCATGGTAGGTGATCAGTGTACAGGCAGAGAAATGATTTTGATTGTGCAATGTGTTATGATGTGACTTTACCTGGAATAAGATCCATATCTCTGTTCTTGTGTTTACTCTGTCTTGCTTTGCTGAACTCATAATCTCTGGGCTTCATTTTCATAATCAGCTGCAAATAAATTAGTCAAGTCATAGGAATTGGTGATTACTGGTAGGATGAAAAATCTCTGGCACATATATCTTCATTCAATAAAATGTAAATTAAAATCAACTCTCAGATATTGTTGGGTGTTCCTTCTTGTGAAGAGAACAGCTGCAAGATATAAGTGAAGGAGAGACATATTCAAAGCTCTCTATGTTATCCTACATTTCTGAGAAATACAATCTCCTTTACACGATACTTTGACTATACTTAGTAACATTCTGTATGAAGGGAATCATGGCACACCATAGCTTTCAACTTTCAACAAAATATTTCAGTATTCTAATCAGTACAAATCATTTTTTTTTTCCCTTTTTTTTCTTGAAGGAATCAATATTTCTCAAACACATGCAATAAATTATATTTAAAAATGGATCTCTTTTAAAAATCCAACAAAAAAAAAATCAGTATTTTGCCCAAAATCTTCAATATTTGCAGATTTCAGTTTGAAATCAGGACTACTTCTGAAATCTGGCATACATGGACTCATTGTCAAGGAAAGATGGATTTAAATAGATGAAATTACTTCAATTCTGTAATTCTATTCCAAATATCAACTACAAATATTTCTGGAAAGTTTACAAAGTCAACAAACCCTGAACTTACATTGAACTGTTCGTCCAGAACGACCCTACCAACTTCATCAGGTAGCGTCATTCTATCTACATACTGTCTGAGCTCTGTTGATTTCACCACTGTGTTACCTGCTCTTAACCACTCCAGCAAGACATCATGGATGAACACATATTGTTCCTGATAAAATAAAGGAGCAAAACAGCACAATGTTCAGCATTTCATCATAGTTACTAGGGCAACAATCAGCACAACTGCAGAATACTCCCATCAAACAAGTAGCCCTCACCCTTAACCCTAATCCTACAACCTAGCCCTGACCCTAATCTTAACCATTAACCCAACTCTAACTCAGACCCAGACCCAGACCCTGACCCTGACCCTAATTGTAGTTATGCATGATGGAATATTCTGCATTTAAGTCCAACAGTTCCCTTTAATCTTATAAATGGAACCATCAGAAGGGTTATTTGTGTTATGGGAACCATGGAATCATTCTTTATCTCATAAACAGGAGATGGCAACTACAGGACTGGCTTTCTTGGCCATGGTTTTGTTTTGTTTTTGTGTGAATTTTTGAGGGCCTTTCCAAAATCATGTAAAGCAAGCCTAAAGACACTTGATTTTACATGTACTCTTTACAAAATATATTACTATAATCTGAAATCAAACTCATTCCTAAAGATAAATACCAGTTTTGGAAACGCCCCACTCTGAAAAAAATGAAATGGAAGCTCTCATTACCAATCATGTGAAAGAATATGTTTTGACTAATACGTGAGGATACAAATTTTGCCGGGAAAGTCAGGAAACTGCCTACTAATTGATATATTTGGTAAATTATTATATCTATTTGGACCAAATAGATATCGCGCACGTGGTCGCGTAGTCCCATATACATCTTTCTGTGTACAGTGCTTGTAGCTTTACCAAGACTGGGCCAAATTTCTTATCATTTTGATGATTCCAGAACCTTGCAGTACACACCAATACTTATATGCTAGATGATCAACCTTTTCTGATCGATTCCACGTTTCTTTCAAAATGCAATCGCATGACCAGAACTGGTTTTTATCTTTAAGCACAAAATAGATGCACATGAATTGCGGTACCCAAACAAAGTTCAATGAAAAGAAATCCAATGACATTTGAACCCTTTACTGGCTTTGATCGACCAATGGATCAAACGGTGGACCTAACTTTTGGCACACATACATGGTACATGTATATGACTAATATATTCCAAACAATGTGGTAGACCAGGGTTTCGATCCATGGCGAATGAACAGTTTGAACTGAAAACAAAAAACATAAGATATCAAAATTATCATTGGTATATAAAAAGGCAGCTTTTGGCAGACCTTATGTGCACCATCTCCCTCCACATACCTCTGTCTGCACCAGGTAGTTCCTTTGGGTTCTGATTCTCTTAAGGAATCCAAACACGTTCACCTTCTCCTCAGCTTGCATCTGCTTCAGCATGGTGTCAATCACAATGTAAGTGCCTGTCCTACCTACTCCAGCACTGGAAAGGGGGATGAGAAAGGGTTACAGTCTTGTCATGATGAAATGATGCATAGTCATATGTTAATCATGTTTCATAGTACTAAAAGAATGATAAGAAGAGAATAATAGTAACTGGTGGTACTTCTTCAACAAACATCAAGAAAAGGTATATTTTGGGAAAGTCTGTATATAAAATATCTATTCATGAACACACAAACTTATCAAATAACCATTTTTTATGAAAGGAAATAATTATTTTACACAGCTTTGTACATGAAATAGCATGTCACCATCAATAAACTAGAGAAACAGGCAAAAATATTTTCTTGAGGGAAACATGGAAAATTTGTGGTAATAAAAAAAAGCTGGTTTAATCTCAATACCAAGTTGCCACTTTCCCTCATTAGACAGCAATTTTCATTTTGTGATACAAAAATAAACAACATTCTTTTACTGGTTCTCTGATTTTCCTAACACTCTTTTTATTTGTTTCTCTGATTTCCTCCTTTTACTGAAAACTATTATTCGAGGACCGCAGCCCTGTGTCACAAACTTCATGGCAAGAACATATCACAAGGATTTATATTAGCTACAAAAGTTATTGCAATTGATTAGCTGTGACTAAAATTGATCATAGAATTATGGCGGTTATTGATAATAAGTTTGATGAAACAGGGTCCAGTGTGGTATTTTAAGGCCTACCTGCAATGGACTATGATTGGTCCAGCATCTGTAGGGTTAGCAGCCGATGAGCGCTGGATGAAGGAGAGCACAGGGAGTGTGTAGGGAGGGACACCATGATCAGGCCAATCTGTGTAATGGAAGTGGTACACCCTTCTCTCAGGTACCTTACCATGCTGGGGATTGAACACATTGAAGGAAGAGAGGGTAAGAGTGGTGTACTATATTTTTTCATCACATAATATGAATATCAATTATTTGTTATTATAACACATACAGAAAGGCTTAGAGGAAGAGGATATATGGTGTACATTTACTTCTTAATAATACATCTCACAATGATTAATATCAGTATCAATTATTTACAATCTATTATTGCATACACGTATTAAGCATGTACATGTAGTAACATAAAAATGATGACAACAGTTTAAGATGATGCCTAACATATAATAGAAATTGAGATTCATTGCAAATATAATATATTTCAATTCCCATTTACCATTATTCACAATTATGATATGAGATACATCATACTGAATGGACAGAATTATTAAACACTTTTGTATGGTAATTAACAATGTAATTAGTAATCTATCAAAACAAATCATTGACACTATGAAGTATGAAACCAGATCAATATCACATGACTATGATAAATGATAGACCTATAAGGAGAGAAAGAGAGAGAAAGAGAGAGAGAGAAAGAGAGAGAGAGATAGAAAGAGAGAGAGAGAGAGAGAGAGCGAGAGAAGGAGAGAGAGCGAGAGAGGGTGGGGTAGGAGGCAGGGAGAGGAAGAGAGGTAAAAATACAGTGATGATCAAAGTGGAAAAGGAGCATGTTGAATAAGGCAGCAGTATAAATAGAAATGACATGAAGAACTCCATTATAAGCTCAATGGGTAAATATCTTGAATACATGTACAACATAATCAAGTAGATTACATTTTAAAAATCATAAACAAAGAATGTAAACAATTCATAAGTTTGATAGTGTCAATATAAACTGATATAACATAAGTTTAATAAGCAAATCTAAATTGAATATTGGAAAGATAGCAAAATACCATATCAAACACGTCTGAACCAACAACAATAACAGCATCACTGCACTCGCTTCTCTGCACACAAACAGCCAAAGATCATGCATTTTAAAAACTTTCTACTGCAATATTTTACTTACTTTTGTCAAAAAACAATTATATGAGGGTTTATCAATATGCATATTATAAAGATTGCCTTGCAATTTGAGGACAAAGGGCTCCATTTTCCATTAACATGAATACATTTAATTATCAAAATAGGTTATCTGAAGGGATCCCACATTACTACATACACATTGACAGTCTGTAAATTGTCTAACATCATGAAATAACCATGCTAAATAGCCAATCCCACAAGGTCACAAGGTCTGATACAGTCACAATAAGAAAACAACATGCACACTTTACCACATGTACATATTCATGTTGGGAATGGAGGGCAATCACAATTCAGGGTAAACAGTTTAAAGGGGAAGGTTCAAAATGGTTTGAAGATCAGTGATAGTGGGAAGTGAACTGTGTACATCTATATCTAAATTATTGTTATCTCTCTTTCAAAAAAAAACAACAAAAAATATAAATAAATGAATATATTACTGGTAATATATTTAATTGCAGAAGTTGCTAACCCCTCTAAACTACACATGTTTAGTTTGTATGCTTTTAGTAGCTAGGATGAAAAAAATCGAATGACTTTTCTTCAAAATATGTATTTGCAAACATATTTAAAATTGAGGTTAGATTTATGTGAACATGTGAATTAATTGTAAAATCAAATGATAAGAACAAAATAAAAATAAAAGGCCTAAATGAAAAGAAAAAAATATCAAAATAAATTGAAATGATTATAAAATGAGAAGGCTTCATTTGACATTATGATCTGTACAATCATGTCATTAACTGTGTTCAGAAAAGAATGGGTGTACCGGTATACACAATAAAACAATGAAAAGAAATATGATAATACAAATAAATTGGGTAGAAAGGGGCACAATATAATACGCAGCAAAATATGAAATGAAAGAAAGATGGATATATAAATGTGTGCAAACAAAGAAAATGTGAGGAAAAAACACAAGAACCTGAAACCTACTGCATAATTTTCTTGAGTCTTCATAATTTAACGAAGAAGACGAGAGCAATTAAAAGAAAAAAAGGAAAGATAAAGAGGACATGTTAATTGGAGATGACAAGAGAAGAAAACCATATCAAAATAATTTGAATATGGAAATAATTCCTGATGAGCAGAAAGAGGTCACAAAAATGTAATTTTGGGAAGCACAGTAAATACCTCTTTTAGTGACCACCTGTATATATCTAAAGACCACCTGTCTATAAAGACCACATTTTTTGTTTCCCTTGATGAGCTTTTCTCATAGAAACCTGTACATAAAGACTACCTGCCAATAGAGACCATTTTTCTTGTCACCCTTGAGTGGTCTATATATACAGGTTTCACTGTAGCAACCTTTGTAAGGATCATTTATTTTTGCAAAAATCCTAGAGAGATACTAGAAAAACGTTTTGTACACAAAAAACATCATGATGGTCAGCGAAAGAAATTTTAAAAAGGCACAGAATTTCAAGATACTTCAGCCTTAGTCACACATCAACTGAATTTCGTGTAGATGTCTATCTATTTAATACTAGTCTAATTATAAACTAGTAAGTGAAGGCCTGGTACTAATCACTTTTCTCAAACTAGTAAGAATATTAATCATGTAAAGGAAAGTTGTTTTTTTGTGTGTGTGTGTAATTTCATAGTCTTTCATTGTTTGTGATTTATATATATATATATATATATTTATCTTGTAAGGACTTTTGTATATATTTCATTGATTTCTTAAGCATTGATGAGACACTACACTTTAGTAGAAGGGAATACTATGGAAGCTATAAAGTGAAAGAAAGGTTAGGAAACAGTTCAAAAGAGACTAACAGTAATATTCATTCTTTCTTACATGGCTTTTTTACGTGCCTTATTGTTGACAAAGTTGTTAATTGTATTCTAGGAAACACTTATCATCTCTTAAACTCAGAAATAGATTACATACAATACTCTCTCTTTCTAAGTTATCATAACAGAACAATTAAATATTAATATAAATGTTGGTAATTAACTTTGGACTTGCTCTCTATTAATCATCCATCAAGAGTAACTTTAAATATGATTAATCTACAATGAGTTCACTGGTACATATAATTTGGCAAGAAATTAACCAATAAGCTTTAACCTTCATCCCCCTCAAAAGAAGAAGAAGAAATAGGTCAAAATTAAAAGCCAACTACGATAATCAAAGAAAAGCTTCTAGACATGTACTGTATATCCCTTCTTTATTCTCTAATCAGCATAATAAAATAATAGCCGGATTAAACTGTCATTGTGCAAATTGTGTGAGTAACGCACCAAAAAAGAAGGGCCTCTTAAAATTCAAAGCAACTGAATCACAGTAATTGATTTAAGTCCTCAACAAGTCTGCACTGCCCACAATGATTAATAGGGAGGGAGGCCTCTGTCTGTTTCAAACAATTGTTTATGAATCAAATGTCTAAATGTGTAATACATGATACATTTGTTTAATTGTTGATCCAACATTCAAAAGATCCAGAAATGAAGACTTCAGACAATCAACAAAAAGCATTGTAGAGTTAAAAAGAATTAATTCAGCCAAACTCCAATGAATCAATCTAATGCAGAGATTATTCTTGCGATCATATACAAGTTTTGTAAGACCGAAATGCCTGTTCATTAGACAATCATATGTAGTTACAGATAATCTGCTACCATCAACCATAGTACAGTCATGACATTTATTAAAGAATAGAGAATTACTATTAGTATTATGCATTCTTAACACTCAGAATTATAAATCTAGTAATCTAATGTTCCATATCATCCCAATATGCATGTATAAATTTAGCGATCGCTTCTGTCAAGATTAATTTTGATTTGGGTTTGATTAAATTTCGATTCTTACCTTTTTGTGCCTGTGCTTGAGAAGGAATGTTCTTAGTGTGTAGCTGGCAAACTTCTCCTTTAATTCTAGAGTGACTTCTAACTCATTGTACCTCTCTGGAGTCCCCTTAGCAGGCCAGTAACGATCACATTTCCTCTGCAAAATGAAAAAATAAAGAGGAAATGGGAATAATTGACCTAATATTGTGTAGACAATGATACACATAAATATAATTAGTCCTGCATGATCATCATTACTACTGGTATAAATGTCAAAGTTAGAGTATCTTTTCTGATGCTCTCCTTATTTCTGAATTGTAAATGTCAGATATGTTTCCTGTTTTTAGGAAGCCATACGTTTATACAAAGCCATGTTGCCACTTCTTTAATGATTTTACCCTTGATATGTATCATCCAATTACAAGTAATGATTTAAAAAAAAGGCTTTCGATGATCAAAGCTTGAATCTCAATTCTCTGATTTATTGTTCAATATTCTACTAATTCAGTTAAACCTGGTGCTGGGACTATGTCAAATTTAACACATGGAAAACGTAGACCTCACTCTAAACTCAAATTTCTACAATGTGTTAGTTTGTTCTCATAGTTTCCTTACTCGCCTGAAGCCCACTAAGCCTATGTATCTATTCACTTCCTTTACCATGTTTTCTTAACTTCTATATACCGGTCAACCTATATGATTTTAGTAATTCTTGTCAGCATGCTACTACATTGTTCTTTTCTCGGTCAGTTTTATACTTCATGGTTTTAGTTAATTCCTTGACATTTTCTGTGATAGTTTTTAAGCCAGAATGAATTCCTCATTTTTATGTTCAGTATCGTGTCATGACCTAGTGTCATCACACATATTAGTTTGATTTTCTCCTTGTGCTTTGTTTTTGTTAGTTGTTTTGTTTATGAAATGTTATACATTTTATTTACCTTCATGCTACATTTTACAGGTCTTCTGGGTGCACCAGTTGGTCGGGAAGAGGGACCATTACGTTTACAGTGATCAAGTTTGCTTTCCTCTTCCCCAGCAGCCAACTGATGCACTCAGAGGACCGCCAGTAAGATTGTGCATTTATAATTGACATTCCTTTAATGTTTGTTTACTCATATTTACATTGTTATATTTTTTGTGAATTGCCAAATAAATAATAATAATAACCATGGAGTTTAATTTTAGTACAATGAAGGCAAATGAGAGTAGACATGATATGGTTTTTTTCAAAATAAATGTAATTTAGAAATATCTTTGCATTGCATGAATTGCTTGTAAATTTTACCAAAGATATCCTGAACACAGCCATTACAAAGTCTTTTCTACCAATTAAATATACACAAATTCCTCCTAAACTACTCAATACAATGTTACTGGAGCCCATAATTCGCTGCACATAGAGTTTGCAAACTGCATTGCATGAAGCTCCCTACATACATGTACTACACACATGTAAACAGAGTGGCCTTTACATGGACTATTATATAGGAGTGTGCCAAATCCAAAATTAGGTTACTGTGAAATACAAGACGTTGACATACCCTTCCTCTTTCCTCCAGCTTTGTAATCATAACAATGACCACTGATTTCTGCTCCCATACCAGTCGCCAAAAGTCATCAAATGTAGTCTTCAGTGCACCTAGGATATTGGAAAAGTTTACATTTTGTTTGTAAGTACAAAAAATATATACATACGCTTGCATATATGTCCATTTTAAATAACAAATATATAATCATGAAAAATGAAATCTCATGTGTATTACATGGAGGAGTTCTGTACATTTGTAGTTTTTTAATATTTCTTTCATTCTTTTATAAGATGAATAATAACGTCTTTGTCTCTATCTTGCTGTCTAAATACTGTAAGGACCCTTTCACTGAATTGCAAATGAAATCTGAAATATTGATTGATTATATCATGTCCTTACATCAAGTAAAATTTGAATGAAATATTGCTTATAAAGCAAAGTCTGCATTTGGCTAAGTAATATCACATTTAATATCAAGTACTTTGACACAAATAGACATGTTTTAAAATGAAATGGATATTCATAGGAAGTGTATTACACAGAGTACCATAAAGGGGTTAAAACACACACCTTGGGTAGCAATGTAGGCCTTTTGTCTGTTAAAGCCCTGCAAACAAGAATGAGAAGAAGAATCATGATTAGTCAGAGTCCACTCAAAAGCCTTGCCTACAATCTATGAATATATGGTTTAATATGAGTAGCAGCCAGGACTGGGCATAATACATAAATATATGAGCACTATAATTGTTATTATCCATACTTCTTATCCAGTGAGATCATTCTTTGAAAATATGTATATGTTTCAAGAAAGTACTTCACAACACTTAGTAAAATATCACAGTCCTCTTAATTCTGGCTCATTAATATTCAAAGTCCCAAGTTGGACAATGGCTATGAATGTTAGATAGCTTCATGGGATAAGATTTCCTAAGACAGAATCCTGCCGTAACTCTTAGTGTTTGAGATCACGTTCAAGATCGTATGTAAAAAGTGTATGTGAATGCTTGAATGATATTCCATTTTCCCATCCTGCACGTAGCCTAGCTGGCCTAGATTTGCAATAGGATAGGAGTCGGTAAGTCAGACAGGGTTGACTGATCAGAGTCACCCCACCCAGTAATCGTGTCAAGGAAAGTAGCCCATTTCAACCCTACATATAACAAATGGATTACATTACAGGCAGACACACAGTTCACACAGGACCATCATAGTTTTAGAATTAAGAATGCGAAACCTTGAAGTTATAAACAATGATCCACTAACTACGAGATGAGGGTTCACATAGAACCAAAACGACTATTCAAGTTTTCAATTAAACTATAAGCCAGGCAAGCAGTCATTTCAATTACAAGCTGGCACAATGTTGAAGCTAATTGTGTCTGCACAGCACATAACTTTGAGTGAGGACCCACCCCCCCCACCACTGCTCATAGTTATTGGGCTAACCTTAAGATCACTTGTGGTTAATAACTTCAAGTAAATTTAAATTTTTGCAACCACAAGTACATCCACACAGTCGAACTAGAAGGTAACTTGGAAGTCTAAAATCACCAACCTAAACTTAAAGTTGCCTGACCGTCATGTGAACCTGACTATACATGTATTACATTCCCCTCAATGCTTCGTCTCTGTACAGGAAGACCGCAAAAAAGAGCTGCATGGTCAGAATCCCTTCAGCTTTTGCATACAAAACAAAGCACATCATACTTTTTGAAAACCGTAATTGCTTTGAGAGTTTCCCCTCTGTATTTATTTGACATTGTATCAGTTTCAATATGTAATCAAAACATAACAGAGAGTGATGTTGGTTTTAAAAGTCAATTTTAAAGTATATCACATCCTTGCCAAAGTTTGCTTGTTTCTGTTTTACAAAAAGTGTTAATCAAAGGGGGAATGAAAGCTGCAAGTTGAGAGAATGGCTAAAATTATTTGTCTCTTCAATTCAACGGAACAGGACCATCTACTCTTATAAGAATATAATTCAAAGATTCCATTGATGAGGTTGAGACTTGATAAACAATCTCTTTCTGTTGAATTGAATCAGATTGAATAACTATGCATCAAACATGAATCAATACCAATATCTTCAGCAGCATAATATAAACAAATGTGCTGCACTTCACCCCCACAGAGAAAGACAGTGTCATCATCACCAATCAAACAAGACAGTGGCTATAACATGATGATTAAAGTCCAAGTCCACTCCAAAAATAACTTACTTTCAATAGAAGCAGAAAAATCAGACAAACCAATCAAAAAAAGTTTGATTAAAACCGGATAACTAATAAGAAAGTTATGAATTTTTGAAAAAGTATGTAAAACTATGGAACAATGGAAATCACTACACAAATTGCCAATTTGGTTATCAGTTTGTGACGTCATGTCCTCACTATTTATAAATTGCTTTATAAAGTTTAATCCCATTAATTTCCCTTTTTATCCCCTAAAACTTGATTTCCCCATGCCTTTGCCCAGGTTATATGAATTGTATCATATTGCGTGCATGACATTTCACAACATTTTTCATGAACTTTGAAGAATTGATACTATTTTCTGAATATTGCATATTCATAATTATTGATTTTTATATAAATAGTTTATCAAAATTCACATTTTTCATGATTTAACTGGAAAAAATTACTCTATATTAGTGCATCCACACAAAAACATATTACTATCAATCTAACTTGGATGCTGGTGTGAAGAAATAAGATTCTTAGGGAGAAAATAGGAAATTTATATTATCAATATAAAGAAAATAATTAGTGGATAGTGAGGACATGACGTCACAGACTCATGAGTGAGTTGCCAATTTGTCTAGTGATTTTCAAAGTTTTTCATGTCATTAAAAATTCATAACTTTCTTATTAGTTATCCGATTTTGCTCAAACTTTTTTTGATTGGTTTGTCTGATTTTTCTGCTTCTATTGAAAGTAAGTTATTTTTGGAGTGGACTTGCCCTTTAAAACCTTGACTGGTTCATTGTAAAACATTACTTACATCTATGTAATTTGCATTGATGTAGTCTGAGTTAGGAATGCCAGGGAGAGGTTGCAAGGAAACACGGGACGAATCATCTGCAAGGAAAACAAAACAAAACATCTTTTAAAAACAAGGAAGATTTGTCATACTAGATAGCTAGTGCAGACCTAATATACATTCATAAAGAATTGAGCCTACAAGGGGATGTTTAAAAGCAAAAACGTACAAACATATGCCTTTCATAAATAAAGAATATCACAGATTGGCATTGTATAATGAATAACATACCAAAAAATTATATATATATATATATATATATATATATATATATATATCATCATTCATAGTGTTAGAAAAGTAGAAACACTAAATCTTCAATCGAAAGGATACTGAAGTATCACATTTACAGGTTTGTAGGTGGGGTAAAAGTTTTCCAAAAGAAAAAGAAGAGAAATTTAATCAAATAAGAGAACTTTGGAGAGTATCCAGGAAGCCTAAGATTGTAATATGATCATCTCAATACCCGATTGCATGCAAGACTTCTCCTTTTCCTTTGAAGCCAGAAATACAATCCTTGACATTTGCACAACTGTGAACTAATCACCTAATTCATTATCTTTAACTTGACAAATACTATTGAAAGTCAGCTGCTTGTTGTATGGATTCATGTACACTACATGAAGGGTTGATACATGTATACATGCTGCATTCTTGTCTCAAATGCATAAAAATACCAAGATAAATTTACTGATGAGATCATGTTGCACATATCATATTTTGTTAACGCTGCATTGCATTGCATTGAGTTACTGCCATTCTGGCTCTGAGCAAATGATAATTAGCAAAATGTGGAATTTGAGTGTTGTTTTTTTTCTCCTAAGAGAAGTACTTACATGATACGATGTTGGTGTATCTGTTTTTAGGCTTGTTTTCAGGGTCTGAGCTGAACGTCGCAGGAAATGATGTAGGCACGTGCTGAATCTCCTGTAAAACATAACAAAGCAAAAAGAAGCAAACAAACAATGATTATTGGCAATGTCATAGATTTGTAAGACTGAATGGGATTACCTCTGAACTTTCCTAAAGACAAACTTCTTCATTTCTTATCATTGGAAAAACTGTCTGCTTAAGCCTGATTTTGCAGATGGAAATAATTGAAAGGAATTTACCCGT
The DNA here is from genome assembly GCA_037976565.1 of Mesocentrotus franciscanus. Classification (NCBI taxonomy): domain Eukaryota; kingdom Metazoa; phylum Echinodermata; class Echinoidea; order Camarodonta; family Strongylocentrotidae; genus Mesocentrotus; species Mesocentrotus franciscanus. The sequence goes on from CP137666.1 coordinate 54,883,596, forward strand.
TCTAGATCTTCTGGTATGACAATGATGTTAATGACCTCTGACCCTCTTAAAGACAGACCTCTCCTCCATTCCATACAGTATCATTACTGTCAGAACACCTATTGTTCAGCCTGATCCTCCAGTAACATAGTAACTTCTCACCAACTCAAGGCACACCTCTCCTCTAGATCTTATGATTGCAACAGGAAAACTGGTTGCTTCGGTCTGATACTCCAGCATGATAAGGACTGCTGACTCTCCATAAAGACATACAGTGTACCTCTCTTTGGGACCCTATCAATGTATATCAATGTCATTGGAACACCATTTGCTTCAGTGTGATCTACAAGCTAATAATGACCTCTGACTGTTTAAAGGCACATCTCTCTTCCAGATTGCATCATTACAATGAAATACTGGTTGGTTTAATCTTATAGTCTGGCACTATGATTTTTCCTGACCCCCTCCCCCACACACACACTTCCAAATAGACCCCTTGTTACTTTTAGTCTGATCATCTAGCATAATGATGATCAGTGACCTCTCTAAACACACCTGCCCTCCAGATCTTATCATTACCAAAGGAAACCCGGTTGCTTAAATCCGCTCCTCCGAGTGTGACAACAACAGGGTCCTAGACCCCCCTCCCCTCTATGAACACGTAGAAGGGTATAGCTACCAGGACCCTCCTAGATCACCAGCCAAGCTGATTGGAGGAGAAGTTTCTCTCTCACTACTCGTTACTTAGGAGGAAATTGAATGATCTTTTGTTGAAGGGACCCTGGAAGTGAGTGAGTGAGGTTGTTCTAGATCATACAGGGCGGAACTTCAGACAAAGGGCTCGTCTTTAACACATGGTTTCATGTTCAGCTCTTGGACAAAGAGTGTGTTTATCATTTGTCTACTGAATCTATCAGGTTCTAATCCATGCTGTATCCACTTCTGTCTCTCCTGATGACCCTTTCTGGCAATATGGTCAAACTGTAGTCAAGCTCTAATTACCTGGCAAAATATGGTCATCTGTTTTTTGTTTTTTATCATATGAAATGGAAAGGAATGACCAGAGATGAGTACAAGTTACAACACTACAAATCTGCACCATCATTGTGCCATGAGCATGCACCTTCATGATAATCGATGGCTATCTTCCACCTGAGAGGACACAGGTAGGACATGGGAAGTACAGCTGAAGCTAGCCGGCATATCCAAGCGGGAGGGTGTGAGAGAGATTCAAAGGCTAAACCGGTACCGAACCTAGTGGCTCTGAAGATCTCTCAAGAGTGATAATCCTCTATGTATCACAGTCACCCACAGGCCATGATCTAATCATCAAAACAGAGTCACTGGAGTTTATTTCTCTAACCCAGTTACCCTGAAAACTTTTGTAGGTTACAGGAATCTGGTGTAAATAGGTGTGAGACTTGAAACCCATATTAAATGCATTTTATCACCTGCCTAGATATCCTCTGTTTTATAGAGCCCAAATCGAGTCCTGATGTGATTGAACCATTTGAGACAACCTGCTTCCTTGAATTAAAAACTACGCCTATTTACTTCTGTGTCAATATCCTACATGCATTCACCTTGATTTTTTTGTTTTTCTATGAGACATGCTTGAAAATTCTGTGGAGTAGTCAATAACCAAACTGGCTGAAATAATCATCTTTCATTTTTCAGCATAAAATATAATCCATCATTGATATTCCTGTTGAGCGTATTAAGCTTCAAGTCTAAAATTTATCATTACCTGTTTATAGATCTAACATGGAAAAAAAAACCTCATACAGATGTTTAAAAATCAACAAACTACATGGGAGGTATGAATATTTGATTGATTAAATAGGAGATCCCTTTATATACAAATCTAGTACACTACCCTCCGAATATTATATCTCCCCCACAATCTCACACAATGCCAGAGCTCAACTTATCCTACTTCCAGAAAAAAACCTCATCACCATACACACAAACTAAACATTCCCCATGATCCTCTTCCTGCGCCCAAGATCTTGGACTCGCTTGTGCGTCATTCAGAAGTGAGTTACCATGACAACCTTTTCCCCTTCCCTCCCTCATCCTCCTCTGTGCCCTTCCTACTGTGATCATCAGATGGCTATCACGAGTATCACTATAGTCTGCTCTGTGTGTTAAACTCGATGTGCCTCGGTTAGAATGATAAGACTGCCCATGCACCATATTGAGCCGGGTATGTAGTCTCACTTTTAATGTCAATCATGAGCATCATTTACAGTTTTCTAAACTGGTCACAGTATGCTTCTCACTAATTGTGTCCATATCTGATTGAGTGAAGATACATGTAGGATGCACTTCAGTTAGAATGATAAGACTGTCCTGTGCACCATATAGGGCAGGTATGTGGTCTCAGTTTTAATGTTCATCATGATCATCATTCAGTTTTCTAAACTGGTCGTCACAGTTTTGCTCCTCACAGATTGACATTCCATATCTGATTAAGTGAAGACTGCGTAAAGACTGATGCACCTTGGTGAGAATGATAAGAATGCCCTAATGCATGCATTGGGCCAGTTGTAGTTTCAGTTTAAATGTGAATCATCCTCATCATTCACATTTTTTTTTTAAACTGATCACAGTTTTTCTCCTACTTGTGACCATATCTGATTGAGTAAAGGGAGGATATAAAGACTGTTGTGCCTCAGTGAGGTAGACTAGAATAGTCCCCCATGTACCATATTGGGCTGGTTGTGGTCTTGGTTTTTATAATACTCACCCCTATCACTTGAACTTTAAACCCATCATAACTTTGCCCTTCTACCCCAGCCCCAACAAAAATGGGGAAAAGAGACAGGAAAAATGCTCTTCCTTTTTAACTTTGCATGGTGTTCACTGCCTAATAAGATGAGAGGAATAAAGGCTAATAAGCTCACATGAAAATGAGAAGAATAATATGAACAACAGGCTTAGGTCAATTGTTGAGTCATGTGGACAATTTTAATTTGATTTACCCCAATCATTCTAAATTTTCAAAACTATAACCACCCCAAAAAAAAAAATGGAGAAAATATTTCCCTAATTCCTAATCTCATTTTCATCATCACATGGTGTACACTTGTGTTACTGGAAACAAGAAAGCTTTCAAATGTATACCCATTGTGAGAGCTCCCTGATCAGTCTAAAATGAGTCTACCATCCCACCTTGAACTGTCTTAGAGATGATTGACAGACTCTAATTCCTCTAGAGAATGTAACAGATAGAGCAGACAGTACTAGACATCATTATAGCCACATCAATGTTGGTAAAAATAGATAAATGTCTCATTCTTTCTCCCAAGGTCTAGGGATAATACCACAAGCAACACACTCTTGCACAGTCTTATAAAGGTATTACCAACATTCCTTGCTCTAACTTACTTTGATCCATACCCATACCCAATAAAATGCTTCTTCTCATTATTTAAAACAAAATGATTATGAACATGCATGTGATTAACATGATTGATTTTCCTGTTAACCATTTCCCCTAATTGTGGATTAGATCCTGGAAAAATGCTTCCCTTTATTTAGAAGAATAATGTGGTTGAGTAATTACCCCTTCATACTTGCAGGTACTTGTACATGTAATGTACAAAGATTACTTTTTCTGCAAACCAGTCCACTATTAGTCTCCATGCATAGATGCTACATGTCCATGTATTTTTCACATGAGTTCCTATTGACCCTATGTAAGATACTACTTTATAAAACAGGGTCAATATAAACAGAAACAGGGAAAGCACTTTAAACATTTCCCCCCGTAGATTTATGAAAAAACTATTATCTTCAATTCACAAGGAATAAAAGAAACAAAATGTCTGAAAAATTCAGCTTCTTAGAAAAATAACTGCCAAAAACACTTTTCTATTTCTCGTTCCTATTTATTATGTTAAACACACAACTTTAGCTTTAGTCTTCAGCCAACCCAGGCACAAAGTCTTAATAGTGTATGTACCTGCAAACTAGCCCTCACATGGTCTGCAAACTTCTGCCGAAGCATCTCCAAAATGGCATCTTTGTGATTACTGAAGTTCCTACAGGTAGACACCTCTACTTCATACTATTTGTTGTATTTTATGGTCAAGTCAAACCAGTTTTAGTGACCACCTGTTTACAAAGCCCACCTGTCTTTAAAGACCATTCTTGTATCCTGCAGTGTATGTATACATATCCATATGTACACATGTATTGGAAAAACCTGTGCATACGACGATGACGACTTCTTTGGTGCTCCCTAGAGTGGTCTTTATATACAGGTTTCACTATATTTACTGAAGACTTACCTCATATTCAGCTGCAAATCCTCCATCACTGTTGGCATGGCAAGCAATCACATGACTCTCAAATTTACTGATGTGAATGGCTGGCTCCTCAAGATCATCTAAAATGACAGAATTTGAAAGAAAAACAAGTTGAAATAAAGAGACAATAAAGAGAATGGTAGACAGATAAAAAAAGATAAAAATTGTACATATCATAATACTATAAATCAATTAAAAAATATATATATATTCATTCAATTGAATCTAAAAAATCTATTTATCAATTATCAATTTAGTTTACGAGTAGCTCTTATAAATGTTTGTATAAATCTATTGTACTTAATGTGGCATGGATTTATCAGTGTATGTACTTCTTCAAATTCATATTAATCATCACCAAAAGTCAATTAGCCATTGTTTCTGAGTTTTTTATTGTTATAAATCGTGTGCACATCTCATTTCTTCAAACTGCATTCAGACAAATGTAATCATTGCGTATTCAATTTATTCTCTAAGGAAACAATAAAACAATAGGTTGATGAAAAATTGGCCATTTTCCAAACTTTGCATAATAAAAAGCACCATTATCAAGTACAGTTCGTTGTATATCCTGCTCAGTAATTACTCTCATATCTCAGTATTGCATCGTTCCTAATGACTTGCTATATATCGTTAAGTGGAGTGGTATTGACGATTAGTTGTGTTACCTCTATAATCAAACAGCATTAACTGCCAACGAGGATACTTTAAAATAGAAAGATAATTCTATGTTAATGAAGCTCAAGACTGAGACTCTAAAGCATTGATTGGCAACTAAAATGCTGTAAATCAAGACACTTTCACTCGCATGAAATATACAAAAAATATTCATGAGAAGTTCATATTTGCAAAAGGTCCTTGCCATGAAATTGCTCTGTTACAAATTGCAAAAGTTTCATGTTGCAAAGTCTCTGGCTTTACATTAAAAATCGCAAAACTCACAGAAGTTTAGTTCTGACAAAGAGGACAGAAAGCAGGGAAATAACAAATTAAATAAAAAAATTGGGTGGGGTATTTCAATTGAATGTATACACCATAAAAAAACAAGATTAGCAAAGAATAGCAACTGATCTTAATAATGTGTAGGGTGATGCCACAAGTAACCTGAAAGTAAGTGCCACTGAGACCTACAAAGAATAAATTATAGCATGATACTCTATAGTTGGTCTATCTCAACATTTTGAAAGTCTTATCATCATCATCATCATCGTCATCGGCATCATCATCGACTTTCATCGTCATCGTCATCATCATCAGTATCATAATTCTCACCACCATCTTCATTACTATATGTGATATAATTTTTGGTAGTACCGGGTAGTATTTTATCATGTCTCAGTACCTTCAAGAGGAAAAACTAAACCTACATTTTTTCTGTCATTGTGATGAATAAAGAACATCACATTTCAAAAGTGATGCAGATACTAAGACCTGTGATATCATCCCATTGCCAATCCCTTGATTGGTCTATACTTTAATAAAACTATAGGTCTATCAATGTTCTACAATGTTACTTGGACTTATTGCAAAGAAGTAGGATCACCTTGATAAATAAAATTACCCTTCATCATCTAAAATTCAACTTCAATGATGTCTCTTCAGGGATGGCTGTAATTGATCATATCTCTTAGATTTCTCAATGTCAGATGAAAATCTGAAGTCAAGTGATTGAAATCTCTATCCTCAAGAATGAAAGGTCATGATGAGAGGAATGAAAGAGGGGGAGAGGGATGAAAGAGGAGGAGAGGAATGAAAGAGGGGAAGAGAAATGAAAGAGGGGGAGAGAAGGATGAGGAAAAGAAAGAGGAAAGAAAGAGGAAGGGGGAAAGAGGAAAGAGAAGGTAAGACAAAGGAGGAAAGAAAGATGAGAAAGAAATAGGAAAGAGAAGGAAAGAAAAGAAAAGAGAGGAGAAAAGAGAGGAGAAAAGAGAGGAGAAAGAGAGGAGAAAAGAGAGGAGAAAACAAATAAGGGAAAGAAAGAGAAAAAAGAGGGGAAAGAAAGTGAAGGAAAATAGGAAGAAAATAGAAAGAGAAGGTTACAAGATGGAATCAGGTATGAGTGAGGAGAGGAGATTGATGGAAACAGGAGTGAAGACGGGAAGAAGAGAAGTCATGTGGTTTACATGGAAGGAACATGAAGACAATGGGGACTAGGTCCCAGAGAGATTTGAGAGGATGGGGAGCGTAGAAACACTTAAGATTGTGTGGGATGTATTTGGCCAGGAAAATGGGGCAGTAAACAGGGGGCAATTAGGAGTGAGCAAATCTTTTATAGACATGTAATAAACAGGGCATTTATTGTGTTAAAAGCAAAGGATGGGTCTATTTCTGCTCTTTAAAGGTCATGAAATGTAGGGTGAAAAAAAGGTGATACAACCCATGAGGGATGAACCTGCAGATGTTAGACAGGTGTGCATATTTTAATGAATGGATGTTGGGTCATACAAATACAAGCACAGACCAGAGTATAGTGAAAAAATAAAGTGTAAGTGTATCACTCATATACTGGAATACAAAAGATGGAACACCTGAAATAGCTCTAAGTTGAGTTAATATGGTAACATTTTGTGTGGATAAATAAAAAATACACAAGGGCTAGTAGCAGGTTTAGGACTGCAGAGCCCAAGAAGAGCTTGGGAAATCTCTCTTCTTTAAAATATTTTTGTTTAAAGAGTTCCTAATATGATATTTTACAGTGTACTGTTCAGCTGATAGTGATATCTGGGGTAGCATTATGTTGTCACGTCTCAGTCATTGTTTAGATGAACTATTGAAACCTTTCTTTGTGTTATTTCCCTGGTTATGTTCTTCATCAGAAACTTTACAGATATAATATGACTGGCTCCTCGTGTAGCCCCCCAACACTGATCATGCTCAATGCCCTCCAAGAGTTGCCAGGTTTTAGCTGGGCTATAGATTTCTGTGCTTGTAGCCAGCATTTGAGGAATTCCTACCTAATATTATGAATTATTCTGTATACCTGGGTAGAGAGTGGCAAATGTGCAATAGTGTCTTACCAAAGAAGTTAATTTATGAAAGATAAAGGCAGATAGAAACGATAATCAATATGAAGCTTGCAGATTAAAGACACTTCCTTTATGCTATGAAATCAAATAATGTTACATAAATGTTTAGTAAAAAATGTGCTGCAGAACTATCTAGGGTTTACGATGGAGCAGAGTTAACAAATCTAAGAGTTCGGAGGAGGAAATAAGGAGAAAAGAATCGGAAGCTGGGAAGAAAAGAGAGGAGACAGATTGTTCCATCCTCTTGGGGGGATGTGGTCAAATGACTCATGATCAGCAGTGCAGGATACTGTTAAGCAGTTTGAGATGATCATCAATAGGCCCCCATAAAATCATACGGGTGGGACTGAAGTAAAAAAAATGTTCCAAGGATACACTGAAAACATTAATGTGATGGCTGATAACCTCATGACAATAAAGTGTCATCTTATTTTTAATCTTTTTAATTTAGAAATGTCCTATTTCTAAGAATGCTGGCCTACATTCTTATGACGATAAATTCAACCTACGAAAATTGAAGCTAAAATGGGTTTTGTAAAGATCCAACTATGAATAATTTTTTTTAAACAAAACATTTTATCGATATCTTATAACTTGCTTTTATTATATTTTTCTTTTCATCTTTCATTATGCTGTTACTAAAATCAAAATGAGAAGGTAAAATAAATACATTTGTTTCCCCATTGCAATGGAATTATTCTTCATGTGTAATGAGGCTGAGATTGAAAAGAGAGAAAAGTAATGTTCTCATTAATGTTCAATCATTGTTTCACATCTTTTATACTAAAGAAATCTTCTTAACTTTATGCAATGAGCCAATGACCATTTTTAAAATGCTGATTGATTTTTTTACAAATCATGATAATTAAAATCCTTCAGCTGTCATTTAGCCATTTTGAAAAAGACAGAGAAATATTTTGAATCATGATTTTGAATTCTTCTTCACCTTTCGTGAGTTTATTATTGAATGACAAGGGGAATATCACGATGACAGCACCAGGAAGAGAGCAGGTAGGTTGTCTCTAAGACTCAGTTCATGACACATTGGAGGACATAGACGGGACATTCACACGAGAGGAAATTCATTCTAAACTCGTATAAAAAATTAGAAAAAATTTATAGTATAACAAAATGGGGCATAACCATGGGAGTAAAATATAAAAGAAAAGCATATATATCTGTTTAGCATGGGTTATCTTAAACTAGTGTTGGCATAAGTCATGGGTATTGCGCTCAAGGGTGTCAACTAATATAGCTGACAATGGTCATATCAGCGTATGCTCACTATAAGTCTCATCCAGTTACGGTATACAATATTTTGTTTTCTGAAATTCAAAAAAGAAGAATAAACTATAGCATAGCTGCACAATAAATTTTGCTTGTCTAAATGGGGAAGAAATATTCTTAAATATGATCGCAGGTGAACATTAATGAGGGGTATCCTTAACTATCATGTTGAGAGCTAATATCCTTCGTTCAAGTAGCTTCATACACTTATGGATGTAACCAAATCTAGCAGACAAGGTTAAATGAAATTTGCAAACAATACAATTATAGCAAGTAGATGCCACTTATGTCCTGAAATTCAGAAATTAGAAAAGGAAAAAAAAACATGTTTACAGCCTATAAATACAAAGTCTAGCAGGTAAATAGTAAACATTTATCAATCACATCTAAGGGGGGGGGGGGAGTCAATTGAAAATCTGTCAACTGACATATAGCTTCATTCATGATATATTGCTATGATGATGTTAAACTTTAAAAGGTGGAATAACAAACTCAAACATTTCTTTGCTCTTTCTCATTGTAAATTGTATGAAATTCTACATGACACTCACCTGGTAATAACCAAAACAAAATAATGTCATAACTATAAAAGTAGGTTCAATGGCATCATGAAAGTTCATGTACTCCCACAAATTCCCCACAATAAAATTTAAGAATGGTTTTATCTTTCATATCCTAGATCATATTATCTTTATACTTCAAGCATTTATGCCAACTTTATACTTGTTCTGTAGTCACTTTCGCTTTCTTTTGTAAAATTCACTCAGCAGCTATCAATAACAAAACCAAGCTTTTTTTCCTGGTACTATTCAATGCATCATTACTTAAGGACTTGCTCACATAAGTACCAGCTACATTTCAAGGAAACTCAAGGAGTTATATACATACGTGGAAACACATGTGGATGTCTTTTTGACAAAACTGCCTCATACTATATCATGTGACAACGACATATAGTCTTAAGAATATCTATTTTTCCTGCTTTGTTAAACTGATCTCAACTGAAGTTTGAAAGTGCACTATGTGACCATGCATCATTCTTTCCTACCACGCCTACCGTGCAAAAAAGTTCCCATCAAAAAGTGATAACCCATGGCTATTATTAATGCACCGCTGAGATGCGCATATGCGTATCTTTAGCACATACAAAATTAAGGCGCAATGAAATGCACGTAGTTTCAAATGGCAAGGACATTGAGAAATATCACTATATATTCTATAGTATTACTATTTATATACTATACTATATACTATTTTCATGGAATATTCCCATTTACAATTGCATAATTTGTCAAGAGATCCATAGAGCCAATTACAAGCAGTTTCACTTCTAAATGCAATGTATTTCCAATGAACAAACGCAAGTCATATCCTCCAAAGACAATGGCTCTACTTTCGATTTCTAACTCTAATTGATTTTCAGACTCAAAGCCTTGACCCAACACTATATCCTACCCTTAATCTAACCCTAAACCTAAGCCTGTAGACCTAACCCTAAGCCCAAGCCTAACATAAACCTAACTTCAAACACAATTACATCCTGAACCCTCAAGTCACACTGACCATGAAAAGGCCCTTGGAGCACATGTCAAAGTATCGCTAGAATTGTAGGATCCATAGATTAAATATGATTAGGTTCGATCAGAAGCAACAAGTGGAACTAGCAGTGTCTACTCATGCTGCTCCTGTCCGAACAATTCCAGAAATTGATTTGTGGATGAAATGTATAGATCACACAACTAGAAACTGAAGTTTTACAGATAACCCATGTCGTAATCTGTTGACCATATATGCAGAGTGTACTTTCCGAAAAGGGTCAAGTCCATGGTATGTTATCATTTTGTGTCCCATACGTTACCAATTAATATAATCATCAGATTTACTCAATCTTAGAAGTGGTCTGTAACACAGCAGACAAAAATACTTGGACTTGCTCAAAAACATATTACAGGGTATGAAACTTGGCTCAATGATGTAAATATGCTTACCTGGCCTGCAGAATGTTGGCGCCATACCGTTCCCATGCTTCTCAAAAGACATACGATCCTTCTTCCGCATCCTGGAGATCAACGAGAAAGTAAAGAATTCCATGATAGATCAAGAATAATGAAAATAAAATACATTATAGTAAGAAAATCTTGCCTTTTAAAACAGAAATAGCAAGATAATGATGTGTATACTGCTTCCATTAGAATATTACAAATCTTGCCTTGTACAGAACATGGCAAGAAAACCATATATCGCACTTCCATTAGAATATAAAAATCTTGCCTTGTACAGAACATGGCAAGAAAACCATATATCGCACTTCCATTAGAATATAAAAATCTTGCCTGCCTTATACACAACATGGAAAGAAAATGTGTATCACACAAAATCACCAACGTAAGAAATGCGACATAGGTGTATGTACCGAAGAACTGCTCTTATCTTAGAGTTCATATTGGCATAATCCAGTTGGGGGTATCTGTTCACTGATGGGCACTTCTACTGTTGCCATCATTCCATTCACCAGGAAATCCAATAGTAATGTCTTCATGCCTTCACCATGGACTTTGTTGCTGCATGTAACTGCAAAACGTAGAATAGAGATCCTAAGGACGCGCACTTTTATTTTATGACTGATTTTGTAATTTGGATATATTCAGAGAGGTACTGGTACCCAGAAGAATACTTCTAAGGGAATAGATTAGCTGCAAGGTACTAAATGATCTATCTTTCCGGGATAGCAGGTTCAGTAAACTAACCACACTCTCTATCTATCAGTCAATCAATCAATTTATTAATCTCTCTCTCTCTCTCTCTCTCTCTCCGGTCGCGTTTATCGACCAAATTTTTGCCTAGAATCAGCGTTTTCAAACGTCTTTCAGGCAAATTTTTAAGGCGATAAACGCAAAGCCCTATTTCAAACGTCTTTAGATATGGGCATATTGTAACGCCGAAAAAGGTGCGGTTTGAATGTGACATACAGCCAGAATCACGTTTCTGAGACACGATAAACGCAAAGCTGTTTTGAACCCCACATACAAATCGGACCTTCCCATATAGCTCTATGGACCTTCCCAGGCTAATCCGCTTCCAAGGTCAAACGGCGCAAAGCAGCTGGGCAGAGACAAGGCCTTTATTTTGAATCGTGAAGAGACGATAAACGCGACATCCCGAGAATCACGTTCGTATAGTGGGGTTCGATAGTGGGGTTCGATATGTACATATCTGATGGCAAGACCCGATAAACGCACCCTCCATCGTACATTCTCATTTCATCACTTTCTGAATTATAAAAAATCTCTCCACAACTCTTTTCACAACTCTAATTCTTTATCACAAAAGGAAAAAAAATCCAAGTCTGTTTCACTGAGGACAAGTGAATGTAGAATGAAAAATGAAAATTTGAACAACCTTCATAATATCAAGGTACATATAAGTAAAACCTCCTCACAATGGTACTCACAGGTCTAAAGCAGAAGAATTGATATGTTTGACACCACAAGGAAATGAATACTGGATATGTTCACAATAACAGCACAGAGTAACAGCACAGAGTACCACAATTCGTTTACAAATTCCACAAGAGGGCATTACGAATTGTAAAAGTTGCGAGCAAGGCAAATAGTCCCACCTAATTCATGGTTCAGCCTTTATATAAAATGATCGTTAGCCAATTTATCACTTAAGCTAACTATAGTTTCTTTTTCCTTAAAATCTCTCTCCCTCTCTCTCTCTTTCTTTCTCTCTCTCTCTATCTCTCTCTTACAGAGTTTTTAATTAAAACACAGTGAAGTCCCAACCTTTGAGATAGAGTACGGTATGGTATTTCCTGGAAACTGTTAATGACACTATTATTGTTGTATTGGTCCAGTTTCTATTTTAAAGAAAGGCAATGAGTTTGCGATTCATTTCATGGGAAAGATAACAAAGGACTGGTCAGACTTTTTGGCAAACTGCTTCTGTAACTCTGAAATGGGTGATTGCTATATATGTAGGTTTCCTTTTAATTTGATAATAAATATAAGGCTATGAGGGTTTCTGTTTCATCAGAAACACACAATCATCACATCTCTGTAATAGAGAGTAAAAAAATAAAACTAGCTTACTAGAATCTAATCAGAAAAAGCTGAATTTGAATAATCAGCCTAGTGAGAAAATATGAATTTGTACTGTCCCTTGAAGCAATCAAAGAGACGGGTCATCGAAAATCGCTAACCCTGATTGATCATTTCACTGATTAATACTTATGTGCAGTCAGTACTTTTAAATGTTTTGTTTTTAAAAGGGATGTAGTGATTGTTTTTTAAAAAGAGCTTCTATGTATCATAATGCTTTCATTGTACTTTGAAAATTACTTTTTCAATTTTCATTCTCATTTACGCCCTTCGTTCCTATTCACCTCAATCTACAGTAATAAGCTGTATAATCACTAGTTGCTTCTTCTTTACAAGCATATCTAAGTATTCACTGTTTTCTTAGTGATCCAGGTAGAGGCCAGTAACTCAAGCGACTCCAAAATGTTAAAATAGAAACAGAGGAATGTGCGATGGGACCCAAAATATTTTGCTCCAGAATCCCTCCCTCAATTTTTTTAAATTTAAATAAAGCAATAATATGGAGCCTTGGACTAACAATGAACTTATACATGATTATTTATTTTGCAAGTTTGTTATGCATTGAGAAGTCCAACATGATTTTGATTACCAGGTATATCATTCCATAATAATTTAATTTAAATTCATTATTCTGATTACCTGAGGAAATTTGAATAATTGACTGCATGGACATCTATCAGCAGGACACTTTTTTGCCCCTATTCTTTCTAATTATATTACCAGCCAACTTGAGAGTTTTCACATGCCTGAAATATTAATTCTCCCAGCACCCTCAAAAGATAACATTCTATAGGGAAAATACATTCAGCAGATAGGCAACTCTATAAATTCTCTCACAAGCCTAGATGACGTCTATGCACATCAAACTCGTTACATACATCTGCTCTTGGTTTCTGCAGCCTACTTTATCTCATCACCCCAGAAAATAGACGAGGGAATAGGAGGCTTGAAAATCAAACAATTTACCTATGAGTTAAGGGTGTTCCAATTACAACTACTCCTCATCTTGGGATTAGGTCTGGGCTATTTTAAGAAGTGCCTCATTTTAGGTTGATTAATGGTAAAAGAGAGGGAGCTAGCTGTGAGCAACAGAGTGAAGAGGGTGAGTTTTCTAAGATGCAGGGAGAGGACAGTGAGACTGGAAATAGACTGAGGGGATTCCGACAAAGATTTGACCTCCGTAAAGTCAGGTGGAGGATACTGGTCACTTCTCATGAGAATGAATCATCTTAATCCATATAATACCCATATACAGTCTCAATATAATCCAAACTGGCCTTCGATAGCGCATTTTTTAATACAGTCAAAAGGTGTTCATATAGACCGCTCAAGCCAGGATAACAAGAGAAATTTTCTTAAAAGACAGGTGATCTTGATTAAGGCCTATAGGTTTGCTTTGTACAGGTTTCAATGAAAAACACAGTTCAAGAAAAACAAACAAAAGTGGTCCACTATAGTACGTACTTAGTTTATACAGAAATTTTCACTGTACTTCATTCGCATATATAAAAAATTGAATCCATTCAGTTCTAGGTCTTAATATAAAAAAAATTACTTCAAATTGATATTAGTTTTTCAACTATCGTAAAAGTACACTTGACTTGTAATAGATATTACTTTGAGATAACGAATACAAAAAATTAGATCCCAAAGTTTTCTACGTGTCCAAAATAAAACAAAAATGATAGACATCCAATTATCATTACAAAAAATACCTCACTCATACCCTTCAATGAGCACATTTTGGATAACATTATCAGCATCTGTATAATAAAGTACAAGACCACACGCACACACGTCTCCAACAAAATCTGCCCTTCACTTACTTAAAAGCTAAATGACCAGTCCTAACACCAATTTATTGAACCCGAAACCATAACAGTTGTTCTATCTGACATTAATCATGCATTTATCTATCAAGAAACCCCTCGACACAAGTGCAGCACACGTACCACATGACTCTGCCCTTCATACAGGAGGATGGTTCTTTAATTTCTTATTGGTGTTCTAAGTCAATCTAACAGCTGCAAGCATTACTGGACATACAAATCATAGTGACATCATCCTGGCTTTCTGATCAATAATGGATCATCTCCTTACATTAAGGAGACATGGTGAGTTTGGTAAATGATAGAGCTTGGGCTTAAAGGAACAAATCATAGCTTGCCTTTGGTTCTATGACTGACACATGCTCCTTTGATACTAAACAATTTCCTAACTTCAGTATTGGTCAAACACTTAACCTAACCCGTACACTAACCCTAACCCTAAACCTAATCTAAAACCCAATTGCAACCCTAATTCTGATCCTATACCTTTGATGAACTCAAGCCTAAAGCACATGTTGGTACAGAAAAGGTCGGGCACCTCACAGACGCTTCTTTACATTCACTTCAAAGTTTGTGATTGTAAGCTCTGGAGGCCGTTTCTCGAAACCATCATGAGTCTAACTTCTTGGATATACCATTGAAACATGTGTTATAGGATTAACCATGGAGCTATATATTAACAGAGCTGTTAATAGCTCCATGGATTAACTACAGTTTCTATGGGATGACCATAAACTTAGACTTGTGACAGTTTCGAAAAACTGGTCCCTGAATTTCACGATACCTTACTTGTCTTTGATGCAGTGTCAGCATTAAAATTTACTTTGCAAGGGCTGATAAGTCAAAGTAGTGTGATTATTAATCTCTCTTAGAATGAAAGAAATTCATGATTAAAAAATGTTCATGCCAGGCACAAACTATATTTTTAAGGTTTTAGGAGTCTTTCTAACATTAAAATTAATATGAAGCAACCATTCATACTAAATGCAAATCAGCATTATTCCAGGAGCTAAAACAAATTTTGGTGGTTAAATTCTGATTTCTGAATACTCTAATAATTACCTATTGCTTCAGATGACCCTCATTTGAAATAGAGTTTATCAAAGTAACAGAACAAATTCATTAACATCATCATATTGCATTTTGCCTAATCCCTTTTGAGATAGAAGTGAATAAACAAAAATTCAAAAAAGTAAAATTTATCAAATTTATCAAACATTCTGTCACTTGGCCAAAAATGTGCCTTCCGTTGCCTATTTTTGGATCCAAGATGTGCTGCTTTAATGACTGTTTTCTGCTCTGACTGTGACATCCCCCAAAGGAGTTTGTTGGATAGATATCAGCATGTACATGTATCCAACCCAATCTGGCATGTTGTATCATTGTATGGAAATAAATGTTACACTGCATGATCAGACATGGTGTACTTTGATTGAAAGTGAGGAGCTAGAGATAAAAAAAGCAATATCGGGGGGAAAGCACTTATTAACAGAGAGGACACAGAGCGACTGATATAGCCTCAGTACTCACAGGATGTTAAACTCATTGATGCCCTTTCTGGCTATCAACTGACAATATTTACAATGGAGGAATGGGAACGCTGTTTCTTTGATAAACCTGGGTAAATCGGATGCCAATTTACTTATCAAACTTCTTATTCTGAAATTAGTATAGGTTTAACAGCTGAGCACAAATCCAACTCAATTGAAATAGATCGTACACCATTTTTCCGGAAGGAGACTCACCACTTTGGGGAGATACATTAGATGACATCTCTATTAAACAAGATCTTGCAATCAGATTAGTGTACTAATTACCAAAGTTGCAGGGATAGGAGTCATACTGAATACAAATTATAAACACCCCTTCAGGTTTATATGCCAGAAGGGGGAAAAGATCACACTAGCTAGGAGTTTTTTTGGGTAAAAATATACCAACATGTACTGGTATCTTCTTTTTTTAAAGTCAGGGTAGTCCTCATATGCTTCATTTCAAATAAGAACCAACTGCAAGGGTGAGAAGAGAGTATAATTGAAAGAACTCGCAGAGGATAGGAGAAGGAATGTGAGAAAAAATAATTAGATTCAAATTTAATAGTTTTCATGAATCTTTCTTACATAATCCTCAAGTAAAGATACATCTATCACATATAATATTCATAACGTAAGTTTTTCAATTATAACTGTACAAAACAGTACAATTGATACCTTTTTATCGCTGTCCACCTTGACATACACATAAGCACACTGTTACATGATACCTAAATTCCTAATTTGTGAACTCATTTTTAATTTCAAGGAAGGGAGAAAGAATGTTTCTCCAATAAAATATTTAAAATATGGAAAAATATTGGCATGTACACAGACCACCTGAGGCATTGAAAAGGCTAAACATCCCAGTACCAGTGCATGTACAGAAAAAGATAGTAAACATGATGCCAATTGGAACAAACCTTCCACTGGTTGGAGCTGGATCTCCTGCCCCCATATATATATATCCAGGATGTGATCATAATGGATCTAATCATACCTGTCCCTTTGAGTGAGTTTGGACAGAGAGATAGCAACACAGGCCAGTCTCCATTAGCTCAAGTTGTCAAAATATTGTCAAAGTGGAGACTTGCCCGTGCATGAAATGTTCGTGAATTCGCAAGTGGGTTGGATTTGAAAGTTTCATGCTGTGAAATAATTGAATCACAACTGACACAACAAAAACTCTGGCAAATTGTGAAAGTTTTACAATGAATCACCTAAAGAATCAAGAGTTTTCACTCTTGTGAAAATTTCTTGATTCATGTAGTTGGATTTTTTTTTTTTTAAATCGCTGTCATTTACAATTTGCAAAAGTTTCATGCTACAGACTCTGATGTTACAGTAACCTGCTAATTCTGATCAGAGGAAATTAGTTTGATCACAACTAGCTCAAGCTAGTGGGCTCTTTCACCCTTCAAGCAAGCACGGACAGCTTAACTTGATCAGGCTAATGGAAACTGGAAAATTCAAAAAGTCAAACTTTGATAGGTCTAGGACTGCTCTTTGTCACTATTTGCCAGTGTATCTCAAGCTCAAGTTCAGGCTAATGGGGATGTACATCGATAAGTTCACCATGGACTTTATAAAAAGAAGGACATCCTGTTGAGTGTTGACCTTCCTACCTGTATACCTTACATGGAATATGATTCCCATATCCAAAAGGAATGTTCCAGGAAATGCAATGATGTTGATATAGCATTGGCTACAATGTACTAGGATACTGCCAACATATAAATATCCAGACTTTACCACAGGAACACTGCCCTATTTTATAATACTGGTAGATGAAAAACAATGCTACTTCCTGCATTAATCTTTAAATTTTGGATTGAAATGTAATAAAAGATGGAATGTAGCATGTTCCAATGGACATTTTCATTTTCAGTTGTCATCCTATGCTCTACAACCCTAAATCCAAATAAAGAAAATAGTGATTTATAATCAATCAACCGTCTTCATGTGAATAGGTTTGTGATGTGTTGAGAGCCAGAAGAATATTAAGGCTCTGCAGACAATGTGATATTACATTCATTCACCTAATTCTTCATGACTTTGTATGAAAGAAAAAACAAATAGAAAAGAGGGGGTTGGGTACCGCATATAGGCACCTTTCATTTTTAGTCTACTAAGATCCAAAAGGGCATACACTTTCCAAGATGACGTTAACTAACGACCTTCTGGCTCTCAGCAGATAATGCGATATTAAACGTCTACACTTAACCCTTGACTACTGGTATATGAAGACAGGCAATTTACAATTAAAGAGAGAAAGTAAGGATTACTTTTAGAAAGTTACATAACCAATTTCTTTTTAGTCATCTAAGAGCAAGAATGGTATTTAGTTATTCACTCTGTGCATAATGATATGAATTCTCAACATGTTTGCCCTTAGTCGATGATATGATACATGTATTACATGAATATATACACTAAATTATCAATGCCCTCACATGAAGAAATGCCACTTGGATTTTATAGGATGGGGTGGTGTACCTTTAAATGGTTTGCATAAACTTTTTTTTCCAGGACAGGTGATTCACAACATATCTTGAGGTTACGGATTTAGCTCTCTGGAAAGGGGGGAATAACAGCATAAAGCATGACTTGAGTCACTTTGTTTTTGCGGTGTTGAAGTTTCCAAAGGATGGATAGAGAGTAACGGCAAAGGCTTCTAATTCTTTAGGGTAAAGAGATATTATCGGTCATGAGGTTACGGTACTATTTTAGGGTTACTTTGCCCTCTAATTATAGAGCCTTGGGATATTGCATCAAGAGACTCTCTGATTCTCCATGTATTGAGGTAAAATGAGTGTCTGATTGAATCAATTGAGGAGGAAACAGGCCCTGGGATGAAAACTGAAAGACATTCATTTTCTTCACTTTACAAAGGTCCCTCTACCTCTGTTTCAAAGGCCAATGTATTACAGGAGTCTAAAATATATCAATTGTTCTTTCTCAATTTTCAATCTTCTTCAAAGACTCATACTAGCTTTCCATACAGGTGTAATCAACCTGGTCCGAGTTTAATTTTTAAATTCATTTTTATAGTTGAATGACCCATGATTCTTTTTTATGCAAATGTTATTTTTAATGTACCACGTAATACTTATAAGAGAAACAAGTTTTGTAATTATATACACAGTACACTATGAAAAAAATGGGCAATATTTTCCAACACTTTGCCCAACGTTGTGCCAATAGTCAACCCAACCATCTATTCGGCAATATTTTGCCCAGTGGTATTGGTAAACGCAAATACCCTACTTCACACGTGCATAATTGTTTCGTATTTTGCCCAACAGCTGGTCAAGATTTTCCAAACAAGTGGGCTACCGTAGTCGGGCAGTTGAAGGGTCATATCTTTGCCCAAATTTTGGTCAAAATACGAAACAATTATGCACGTGCGGAGTAGGGTACTTACGTTTACCAATACCACTGGGCAAAATATTGCCCAATAAATGGTTGGGTTGACTATTGGCACAACATTGGGCAAAGTGTTGGAAAAATATTGCCCAACCTTTTCACAGTGTATGTTGACAATTTAAGTATGACTATGGTTACTATGTTCACAAACAGTATGTATCAGTTGATTATCAATTATTTATATTATTTGTCTAATACGTTACAAATACTTTAATGAAAAAGAAAAAAAAGTTTATTAAAAGATGTGATAATATGACCAATAAAATCACTTTAATAAGGATGGTGAGAAGAGGGAATTCCTTTACACTTTCCAACATTACACACTGCTTACCACAATGAAGACATCACATTTGATTCAAACACTTTGTATAACATTCAAAGGTACACATATCAATGCCACTTCCCTCCTATGTATTACTCATTCTCAAAATGTCATCATTTAGATTACTTGTGTATCCTCGTAGTTATAGTGGTCTTTCTCATATGGTCTTTCTCAACCAAAGGAAACGCTTCTCAAGTCAGACATTGACCCTTGCCATTTATACATGTACGTCACTCCCCATCCTGTAACATGTTCCAGAAATACATGCACTTCTTCTACATACAAAGAAGGCAAGACTGATTGAAACCCCCTCTATTAAAACCAAAACCAATTAGTTCCTTTATTAAAGGGTATTTAACCAATGGTTTCCTCCCAGAAACCCCATTCACACAACCACTGGACTTCCTGAAACAATTACTGTCAAATCAGATCCGATCAGGCGGCCATCTTGATTTTTATCTTCTTCCCTTATCAAGGAATAATGACTGTCAAATCGGATCGGATCGTATCAGGCAGCCGTTTTTATTTGATTTTCATCCCTTCTAACCCTTTAATATCACGGAACAATTACTGTCAAATCAGATCTGATTAGGCGGCCATCTTGATTTTGATGGCAGTGATAGCGATCAGAGTGAAAGGAAAAACATTGTGCATGCATAGATGAGATCTCACTAGGAACATCCTCCTGTTCATCACGTGAGTCACTGTTTAGATTTGAGCCCACCTTCGTTGATTGCTTAAACCAGGACACTTTTTGAGTCATTTTTTGTTCATTCTGAACAGCAAATTTTAAAGGCACTCTTACCAATAATTTTCTGGTAAATATGGAAGTATGTGTAGCTGTAGAGTGCAGTTTCCTTACAAAAAATGTTTGAAAATATGACTTCATCAGGATTATCACAAGGTGTATAAATTGCCATTTTCATTTTCATTGTTTCTCTGCCCACTTAGCTAATGCAGGTAGACCTAGAGTGCTTTGACTTTCTAAATTGTCAGTTTTAAAAGTGTTCTTTTTGTAATTTTGAAGAACTACTTCATATGGCATTCATTTCTCTTGGTTATCTTGAAACAGAATAGATTAATTTTGCCTCCTTGTGTGCCCCATCCCCTACATAATATAGTACCCGCAAACTTAAGTGACAAGGGTTGAAATGTCAAGAAACCATGTGTCTTATCTTAAGTATACTAAATCAAGCAGCCTTCAAAGGGGGCCATCATTCCCGAGTTTTCTTCTTTCATTATCTTACGCAAACCACAGTTCTCCAAATTTTGATAGGTCTAGGACTGCTCTTTGTCACTATTTGCCAGTGTATTTGTCTTCTTTTAGTCACTTCTATAAAGATTCTCTTACTCAAATCTCAACAGTGCCCTTTAAAATAAACCAAATGGCATTTCATATCCTGGTATTAATCATTCCACTTATCTGAATCGGATTCTAGTTCAAAAGGCCAAGCAGAGAGAAAAAGGAAACTACAAAATATATGATCCATGACCTTGTGTTCATAATCCTAATGACTCAAGGTAAGACCCCTTCTAGTAATCTCTACAAAGCATGAACAATGATGATGATTAAGACAAATTCATAAAGTGCATAAAAAGTTGAAGGAAAAAAGTCTCTATGTACTAGTTTAACAAGGTAAATGGAACAAAAATGAAGTGATATTGATAAGAATAAGACAAAGAGGACTAAGATTACAATCAAAGGCAAGAGAAGTATGCTAATTGGTTAAAACTGCATTATGGATTACCCAAAGAAATTCTCATGGATGTTTTCTGAAACATCTTTAACCTTTACCAATACAATGTAAGAGGTGATATAGAAATCTCAAGCAAAAAGTAGACAAATGGTAGAAATATGACTAAAATGGCACTTAACAGAAGCTCCTCCAATCGATATGTTAGACTTGCCTATTTCTTACGATGGGACTAGATAATGATATCAAACTCAAGCTGAGTTAAGATCAATCGACAGATCTATCACAACTCTTGCCCTGCAACACTTTTTATGAATGCATAACTTTAAATCGGTAGTCTCATGATGATCTATGTCTATTTTACACTCACCAACACCATACTCCCCATAACGCCAGCATATGCACGGACGAGAATTCCTCAATGATATTTGGTACATTAATATCCATTTTTAGTTTCTTGAAGGGATTCTTCAGGGTAACCGCCCACTTTCCAATCGGCATGGTGACTGTTGATGCTTAGAGTATCCAAGAAAATAAAAGACCAATATGATCACAAATATCCTCTTTGAACAAATCCTTAGAATGATAAGACAAGAAGATCCTGGTGGATGATATGTAAAGAACTGATGATAAAATAAAAATGACCAGAAACAGAGATTAATTCTTTGACAGTGAAGAGTTGCTGTGGAAACTGTTCTTTCTACCCTCCACCCCTATGATCTTTGCACAACACTAATAATTTGCAGATCTTGACAGAGAAGATGGGAACCTAAGATCAAAGGGTGGTTTCCATTGACTCATAAGTTTTCCTTCCACAGAAGATGCTTGTCTAATTTCCTTTCAATGTCCAACAGGAGTGAATAGGTTGAAAGTGAATCAGTACTCCCAGCAAATAGAACAAATCCCAAATCCTTTGTTCTATGAATATCAATCCATTTATAGATTATCCTTCTCATATGTAATTAGGACAGGTGGGTGATAGGGCCAACCAACAGGACTCCACTGGCGATCCGGCACAGAGCTAGTCCCTTCCTCCTCAATCACGTTGCATCAACTCATCAAACACAAGCAGCCTGGCAGGTTGCAGGTTTGATACGAATTGAAAGTGCAGCCTTCTTCAAAACATAGACAGGGCTCTCATTGAATCTGTCCTCACCAAAACCCAACGTCCTTCACATAAAACACCAATTAGAGGGCACGGGGAGGATCCACCCGGGACATTTGTAACGGGACTGGTCGACGACTCGTTTCTACAGTCCAACAGTTGGATAGCCAGAGGTGGCATGACATCAATTTTGGCCTTGCTTGAGTTTCCTCAAAACAACTTCATTTCCCTTCTGTAACCTATTTTTGGTCCTTCCTTCTGTGCATCTCAAACCTTTTCCATGTTCCCCAGCCAATACTGTCTGTCATGGGTTGCTCTCCCTCTGCCTTTTTAGGAGTCGAGTGAGCTTAGCTCTGAAAAAGCGTTACTTGGCATCCACGACTACACACTCTGGCACACGCAGACACAATAGTGTGCAAATTGGGCTAGAGCTCGTCACTGTCATTTAGACAGCACATTTCGAGGGGAAGGGAGTAATTTACTACCCGTTTGTGAATCGCCCTCAAAGTAAGGATTCTATTTCTATATCTCAGAGAGGGGGCGCAAGAGCATTTCTTTATACGTCATATCCATGAGCCACAATGACCTTGTTTACACAGTATAATGCAGCCTATAAATGAATATGAATGCATCATTGTTGGTGTATGAGACAATATTTTACCTTCTTGACACTTTACAGAAACCTAACTAAAGAATTTATCAGTGATGAGTTGATGACATTGAGATCTAAATCATCCATTTACAATGGATTTCTAATTACCCGGTAGTCTGCCTTGCAGTTCTAAAGAGAAATAATTTAATTAAAATTAACAAACACAGCATTTTATCTAACAGAACATCTATGGTCGCAACTCAAAACTGTCATTTGAACAGCAAATTCTTACCTCAAGCTCTCAATTGGTAGAAACAGTGATGAGTTCTCTCTGGTCATCATGCATTACTAAACATACAAACTGCTTTCCTCAAACTTAATAGTGATTTATCTCTAATAACTAAGTGTTGATCTCCTGTTAAATCACCACGTCTTTTAAGCACAGTGTTCCAGTATGTCTCTTGCAAAGTTATAAATCAGAAATATGAATGGCTTCAATGCTGTAACACTTTACTGATCTTTGCAATAAACATGACTACCTATCTTAATATATGGAGGTGTTTCCTTCGAAGATCATATGATAACCTTCAGACTGAAGAAAAAAAATAATCACAACTAAATTGTGTGGTTTTATTTCATTTTCCCTTTCAAATGAGATCCATTTATCTCTTTGTTCCTGGTACACAGGACATAGCTAATCCTCAATTATTGGTCAAATGAATAGCCCAACCCTCCATTACTGGCAAAATTATTCCTCACTTCCATGTGGCCAATCCATATTAAGTTATAATAAACCCATTTCTTTTTCTTTTTTTACCCAAGCTGAGGGGATTTCCATAGGCTAATATACCTATATCCTGCTTCCTTATACAAATATATTATGTTTCAATATCATCACTCATTTCAGATGACGTAGAGTGGTGTTTGGCCTTTCCCTCAGGCAGGATGGAAGTCATGGGTTGAGAGCCAGATGGATGTATCTTTTATAGTTAGACATGGTGTTAATGCTCTTTTTGCTATCAACATACATGTAGAAGGTGTAATGCCAACACAATCTGAAAGCAATCTGACTTTGAACGTAGATGCAGATATGAACACTTCAAGGATTAAAATCGGGGAAAGGTAATAATTTCACATGTCCACCAAAAAAAAAAGGTTTAATCTGCAGCATAAGAAACAAAACAAATTGTAAATGACAGCAATTTATAGCAGACACTTAGATTAGATACTAAATACCTTCATATGAAAGTATGGCTTTATCTCATTTGTATCACAAACTTTTCATAAAACATATGACATATGAAATCCATTGTCTTTCAAATTTTCCATTTATGTAAATCCATTGTGATCCCACTTCGAATAAGTACTACTATATCAAATACATTGTGGTATAAAATTATTTTCTTTAACAGACAAGACTCATAAAGTGGAGAAAAAAAGTCAATCAACTGATGACGACCATTCACTGGGTCTATTTCCTTATTGTAAACCAGTCATAAGACAAGTATTCTTGACCTTATCATATCAAGTAGTCACCATGCCGATAACTGCAGGAAATAGATTTTACGACACCTGTAGTTACCCGAGTGATGATGGTGTCACATCGTGGGTCCTAACATGGACCTAATGGACCATGGTCCTAATCATCACTATCAAAATAGAATTAATGACTCTCCACCTGTGTATAACAAAAACAAGTACTAGAGGATCTAGAGGATAGGTTTGACCTTTTATCTGTCTTTCTATTAGGGTTCCTGCACTTCTTAAGAAAATAAATTCCATGACTTTTCCAATATTGATCAAGTATTTCAGTCTCAAAATAAAATGGTGAGCAATAATGTTTCTTTATTGTAGTATTCATACACTTTTCCCTTTTTTCTAATGATTTTTCAGGAATAAAAATATATATTTCAAATATCCATGACATTTCCAGGTATTCCAAGAATGCAGGAACCATGTTCTGTCAATGATCCACTTTCGTTCATACTAGATTGTCCTTTCAATACCCTATAAACTCTGTTTAGAACAACAGGCAAACTAATATTGCTTTTTTACACGATCATAGCATTTGAATATGAACTTGAGGAATCCCAAACTATTTACGAATGGCCAAAAAGGACACATGCCAAAGATGGACAAAGACCTTTCATGTCATTTATATACATGGGTCAGATACATGTACAAGCATGTACTTTACCTGGATGGTAACTCACGCAAATACCCCGTTCCTCGGCGGACAACATTCTCAAGCTTGGAGAACATTGTCAAAATCCTCGGATCTACAAAGCTCTTGTTCCAATTCCTCCTCCTATATTCTCCTGGTATTCAATCCAAGACTGATATACAGCGCAACAACAAAGTTATGTCCGATCTGTCAGCTCCACTCGGGATATGCACATTGTCCGGCAGTAATGCCTCTGCAGCACTTAACGGCAATATCCTATATCACATACCAGCACTTTGAAGGAGACCTTTCAAGAAAACCTACCACATATCCTGACACATGCACTGATTAAAACAACAGGCAGACAATTTGCAGCAGGTTTAGTATAGCTTCACTGCAGTGATATGAGATATAGGATTATACCAGGGGATATGGTTCTCCCTCATTTTAGCAATACATGCAGTCACCCATAAAAAATTGTACATAGTCCTAATGTATAATATTTTATGTGGTATCCACTTAATGTATAAGACCGTTGTATAAAGAGTGCGCATTTTGTCACACCAACATGCAAGCAAATTGGATGTAAACCAACTTATTCTCTTCATCTATGGTGCACGCACTCTCTCTCTGTCTTTCTTCTCTCTCTCTCTGCTTTCTCTCTCTCTCTCTCTCTCTCTCTCTCTCTCTCTCTCTCTCTCTCTCTCTCTGCTTTCTCTCTCTGTATGCATGTCTCTTCTCCTGTCTCTCTCTTTATAATCAGGAAGTGAAAGTTGGTAATTGTCTGAAATTGAAACTAAAACTTGACATTAAATCAATACTGAATAAAGAATAATGGGAAATTTGCACGCATCCCTGATCAAATATCTAGATATAAATATACAACTCATGCAGTGGAGAGTCTAAAATATTGTGAATATATTTCATTGTTTGCTCCAAGTGGAGGTGGCTTTGTTTGGCTAGACTCTGAAGATACCTTTTTAGTAGAAGTAAACCAACACAATGTATTTAAATTAAACCCTTGTTTCACTGTTACTAATCCATATGTATGCCTACATTGTAGTAGAGACTCAAGAGTCATATGATGGAACACTGACACACCAACAGAGGGAGACAAACTCATATTATTAATCAGTATTGTTGCATGCAGAGATCTGCCTATTTGCCTGTGGTTATTGAATAATATAGTACATTTTTACAAATTTTTAGTTATTAGCACTAAGACATACGCGTGTTCAAATGACTTTGAATTAAATTACATTTTATACAGAATTACACCGTTTCATTAATCTCATGAAAACTACTTTAAAGGATAATTAAATATGATGTTCTGTTGAACATTTGCACTTCAATTACCTTCTAAATCCACTTACAAAACATTATTATCCTTTATTTATTTATCTTCGCAGAGGATGTAATCAATTTCATATCATTTAACTGAATTGTAATTAGGGTTTTCATAACTGAAAAGACTCTATAGTACATGGAGGAATTAATTCTGAAATTAGTAAATGAATATAAAAAAAGAAACACTTTCTATTTCTAACAACACTTAACCAATCAACGATTCCGAACCTAGGCAAAGCATTCGGAATGCACTTCACAGAGAAATCACTGTTAGGTTTCATCTCTTGTTATAGCCTCATTAGTCATTATTAGGCTAGGCCTGAGTCATGTCGGGAATTTTATAAACCGGGTCCCAACGGCCTTGCACTGATCGGGACCCGGTCTCCCAATATCAGCTAGCAGGATCTGTCACTTGCCTCATTTCATCAGTATGCCCCTTAAAAGTGACCTTTTTTATCAATCAAATAAATCAACACATGCGTACCTCGACTAAGATCTGTATATTCTCCCATTTGACATTATTTTCATCCATGTTTGGCGATGTTTAGTGACATTATCATGCCTCTAAAAATAAATAAACTGCGGCAAAAATAGAAAGAGAACATTCGAGCCGCCATTTTGATTCATGCAGAATGACTTAATCAGGTTAACAAAACATTAATGTTAGAATAATAAAACGGCTTTCTAAAAAATTCTTCTTTTAGACAAATAAATATTTTTCTCTTATTTTAAACACCGCATGCTTCAAGTTTCGATACTGATAGCTGTTGCAAGGCAAGTTGGGACTAGTCACGGAAGGAATGTGCAATACACTTCATTAGCTCTAATGCATTTCGAAACCCAAACAAATACGCGATCGTACCAAGAAATCATTCAAAACTACAAGAGCACAATTGGAAAGACAACAACTACTCAAAATAACCATAATCAGATAAATAACTTGGAAATAGAATTCAATAGTTGTCCAAGAAATGCCACAGAAATTGTGATATTCGAGGAGTTACTGGGTACATTTTTATCGAAAGAGGCCTGCTGGACATGTCTAATCACTGTGCTCGAATCCATATTTATACTGCTTCTTACCGTAGAGGGCAGTATATATATATAGTGGATTCTAGCCATGTGCATGTGATCAGCATGCACAGTACATGTGACGTGCACGTACCTCATTCCGATAACAAATGCACCTAGTAACTCCAGACCTCAGATATCCCTATTTCTGTGGCTTTTCTTGGACAACTATTGTATTCTTCGTCCAAGTTATGTATCTGATTACGGTAATTTTGAGTAGATCTAGTTGTTGTCTTTCCCATTGTGCTCTCGTAGTTTTGAATGATTTCTTGATACGATCACGTAATTGTTTGGGTTCGTTTCGGCACGCATTTACAGCTAGTATAATGAAGTGTATTGCACATTCCTTCCGTGACTAGTCCGAACTTGCCTTGCAACAGCTATCAGTACATCGAAACTTGTTGTGATTACTAAGTAATTATTAGTTTTTTTTTAAAGCATGCAGTGTTTAAATTAAGAAGAAAATATTTAATTTGTCTTTTAAAAAATATTCGATCCGTCTGTTGTAAAGAAGAATTTTTTAGAAGGTCGTCTTATTATTCTAACACTAATGCTTTTTTAACCTGATTTATTCATCCTGCCAAGACTAGACACCCGGCCAGTGGCTAGCTTGCTTGCAAGCTGCGTTGGCAACAACAACCCCATGCCGCGAACAGCGAACTGCTTTGCAACCCATATTTATATCGGCAGTTCGGATCTATTTAGGATGAGCTAGAATATGAAATACAAATTGGTAATAATTAAATACGCAAGAGTTTTAAGGTGGATGAATGTTGGTGGTGTGATTTCTTATATATTTCATTATTTTTTTCGGGGCGTCGGTTTCCAAAAAACGAAACCGGGACCCGACGGCAACGGTCGGGACCCGGTGTGACCGACCGCATAAGTGAAAAAACTATTACATATTCATAAATCTTACCTGAGAACTACAAAGCCCAGAATACCAAGAATAAGACCAAGCAGAACAAGGAGTGCAAAGATCACACCAACAATACGCCCAGCATCTTCACCAGGTTTGATTGTACCTCCTGGAGGCAATCCAGATGTGGGAGCTAATAAAAGAAAAGAAATAATATACAAGTGTGAATAACAAACAATTTAAACGCCTGTTTTGAGCCAGAAGGGCATTAACTGACAGCAGGGGTAGTCCATGAAAAATGCTGACAAAAATGTATAGCAAATACTGACTAAAGACTGCAACACACTTTTAGGCTCTGGAGGGCCCAAGAGTGCAGCGTTTAGACTAATAAAAAATGCAAAAATCTTCTTGCTCGGTCGCTACGCTCCCTCGCATAATATCCTTCAAAATGAACAACAAAACTTCAAAAACCTGTGAGGGGGTAGTCACTTCCGTCACCGTCGCCCCTCTTGTTCACTATGCTCCCTCGTCCCTCGTATTTCTTCCCCCCTCCGGTCATGAAAATCGCCGCCCCTGACTGATAGGGAGGCCCATGAAGATTCTGCCATATTACCTGGAATTTCTCCCAGAAGATACTTTTTTAAAAGCATTGTTTTATTAAACAGAATGCTCAAAATTACTCAATATTTGTTTTACTTGAGAAGAGATAGTGGATCGATATTCTTTAAAAATCTCAAGGATTTTAGATAACCCTATAAAGAAATAGAGCTGTTTGAATAACAAGGAGGTAACTTTTAAAGAGATTCTATTGGATTCAGGCTCTATTGTCTATGCCCGGTCACCGCACGGACCTTATTCGTTCAGTCAGTCATCGGGCTAATCCCTGCTGCTGAAAATCGCACAATAAAAGCCTTTCTTTCAATTGGATATTTACTGTTTTGTCTTTATTTTTGACCAATCAGGAGATGGTTTATATATCGTTAAGGCTCTATAGAGTCTACACAGCTCAAAAGAACGCTGGCGATAGCTCTACCGGTATTCTATTATATTTTAGAGTTGGAAGTTGAACTGATGACAGTTCCGATTCTGACACTTATATTTCCAAAACCAAAATATTTGGTGGATTGCCGGTAATATGAGACCTTTACCGATTCATAACTTACCATATCTGAAATTTTGGTGATATTTCACCACTTCATTGTCTACCATCAACTGAAAATGTACCGCGAGTTTTTACCATGGTCGTCTGGATTTTGTTTGAAGTATGGCTACACAGGTGACACAGCCCTGCGCAGGCTGCGGCTGTGTACACTAACGTCTCACGGTAAATTTTTACATGCATGGCTCCGTTATTTTGCAGGAATTCATGACCGCAATAGAAAAAGTGCTACTCCTTTTTTGTATATGCATGTAGTTACATTTTTATTTTTCATATTTTTGCATGATTATGGTATAAATTTGCTTCATTCAAATTTTTGAAATAATGTTGTTTTCCACAGATAGCATATTTTTAGTTCGGATAAAAGGTCTATACAGCGTATATACTTGTACTATCAAGTGTCATAAATGTATCAACAAGTTACAAGTATTGCTTTGGCATATTTAACATATGGATTATTAATAATCCATATTTCATAGCATGCCAATTCAAAACTAGTATTTAGGAATGTGAGCTATTTTCATTATAAACATTATTTTCTAGTAGGAAATCTTCAAATGAGCCCCTTATTTGTTACAGGTATGCAGTAATTATTTTTTAAGTACGATCTCAAATTGCAATACAAGTAAACAAATTTGGGGAAAGTCAACTTATAAGTTAATAATGCATATTTCATAGCACTGCAATTGTAAAAGCAACTGATTGGGAATTTTTTTTTCTTCTTGATAATACACATTTGTGTTAATTCAAAAATTTTGAAATGAAATCTCTCAGCGCTACAATAAAAAGGTGATAGTTTTTTGAAGGTCCTTCTAAATTTGCAACAGGAGGTCATCAAATTTAAAATTTGTATAAAATATGACTTCACAAGTTGACCATCAGCACATGGAGATGAACAAAAAAAATTCTGAAAATCATATTTCATTTTTTTTGCATGAAATATGAATATTCATTAGAAAATATGCAACTGTCTCAAATGTTTGCAATTACAATATCTCAGTACATATCTCACTGCTCAGCATGTACTTTTTTTCTTCAAAATGGAATGTGCTCAGCTGCTTGAATAAAGTGAGTCCAAAGATGCCCTAGAAAGTAATATTAATTTATTGATTTTCCTTCATGTTGATTTGTACTAGTACATATTTTCATTACCATTACAAATTACTGTCTATATACATGTATACACCTTAAGTACCATAAGTTTCAATTCTTTAAATGGAATAATGCAAATTGGTGACAGTGATATGAAGAAGAAAAAAAAAATTATGGATGTGTATATGAATTGATCAGTATTTCTGCAAATTTATCAAAAGTTGCCAAATGAATCAATAATGCATATTTCATATCTTTCCAATAATAAACCAGAGCGTTTTGAAACATAAATTATATTTTTCTTGATAGAGAACATTATTTTCTAGTAGAAAATGAAAAAATTAAATGCTTTCAAGCTACTGTCTTAACGCTATGATTTTTTAAAACACCATCTAAATTTTCGATAGCATGTCATATTATTGGATTATTGTTTAAAGTCCTGATTTCTTTCATTTTAATGCTATGCTATGGTATTTTAAAATTACATATCCAGGAAAGCTGATTTTTTTTTTTCTTCTTCTTTCTAATCATTCATAATAGTGCCTAGTGTATTTAAGTTAAATTAAATTTTGTACCATTTAAAAATTCAGATTTACCAAGAAATTAATATTCATATATTGCTAAAATTGTTAATGAAAATTGGGCGTGGTCATATTTATTGATCATAATTTTCATACATATATTCTTTTTTTTCGAAAAAAAAACTATTGATATCGTGTGATACATTCACATCATTTATACATGGGAGACAAGATCAACACTAGTTATTTAAAAATCATGCCTTGGACACATATATATTGGGGAATTGCAAAAAATATGAAAAAACACAATGTTTATGAGTTTTCAACAAATCATAAAATGAGAACTATTAATCTGGGGATGACACTTTTTTTAAATAATTGCTAAAACCTAGTATCTTCTAAGAAGCAAAAATAATTAAGGTGGTCTTCTCTTCTCAGTTTAAAGTATGGTCACTACAAAGTGACCCCTAAATTTCAAAATGGCAGATTTTCACTATGGGCCTCCCTAAAACTGATATCCTTTTACACTGCGTACACAGCCTTCAGGCTGCAAACTGACAGAATGTAGCAACCTTTATTCAATGGTCTATTGATTAAAGAAGTATGAAGTATACATTGTACAAGCAATATATAAATATACAACTGTACTTTACTAGATTAATATAAAATATATTACATCTGAAACTAGAAAACACAGCCAGGATATATGATGCAACGTCCAGTGATAACTACTCCGCAGTCCTTACTGACATCTAGTAACAGCTTTAACCCTAACAAGGGCTACATTCTTGATGAATAAAGTCTGGATAGAAATGTTAACAAAGAATATGTCGGGACTACCAACAAATATAGTTCAGAAAGCAAATATATAAATTTGATAATGTAGGATTAGATCGAATTACTTACGAACATACGCCATGACGAATCTCTGAGGTAAGGATGCCTCTCCCTGGAGGAGGCCCCTGCCAAGAAATGTGCTCATCGTGAATGCTCTCACGGTGACCTCATACGTGGCATCATCCTGCAGGTTACGCAAGAGACGCGAGGTGTTGGTGATCTCAGCTGCGAGCATGGGCGTGGAGACATTCGTGTCTCGGTAGGAGACAGTGTAACTGTCGATGGAGTTGTAGAAGGTGAAGGGCTCCATCCAGGAGATGCGGGCCGTGCCTGGGCCGATGACGGTGATGGTGATGTTGTGAGGCTCACTGGGAGCTGAAGGTGAGATGTTAAGAGAGTGATAAGAAAATGATCATGCAATATCCTCAGAAGTGCTTTAAATTAATTGGAATAAGCATTATATTATAACACGCTCACTTTGTATACTCTATAGTGCTCTGAAAACAACTGGAATAACAGATATATATGAAAATAAAACAAATAAAAAACAGCTGTCGTTGTTATCACAAGAAAAACAAGGCCACATAAGAATAAGAAAATCATCTGTATCAGGTTCACAAAATTGGAAAGCAATAGCAGAACCAACCTTAAAATTCATACATCAATACACATCAATTTTTTTTTAAATTCCTAAATAATGAATGCATACAAGAAGCACAAGAGTTTCAAACCAACAGACAGACCTGCACTTTGCATACATATCCATGATCCATAGAGCAATACATGACACTGTACCAATCACACCATCAATTCGAAACATATATCACCAACATGAACAAAAATATATGGGGCAACAGATTAATTTAGCTCTGGCACCTTACCATGAAATACATGTACTAGGATTAGAAAGACAGGTATAGAGAACAAGTGGTCCATGGCTGCCTACACCTATTCATGACCAACACGTAAGTCAGAAAGACAAGTGAAATACTGTATGGATCAGTTCAGTTGAAACTATCAGCCTGCCTTGATGGACTCTCATCGATCGAGTCAATGTCATGTCATTGAGATTAATGCTAATCCTAAATTTGGGAGTAAGAGCTTCGGAAAGGAGACTTCTCATGAACTCATACACATAAAGGAGTTGAGAATCCCTCATTTCCTCAAAAATACCTCACGAATACAAAATGTGACCACACCAAAGTGATCTTATTTCAATCTCTCTGGGATTTACTGGAAGGTATTATTTCCAAGATTTAAATTGAAAACGTGGCCATGTCTCTCTTTCGCATTATGCTTTATACACGCAGCTTCAAAACATCATCCATATCATGTATGACTTGAAATACACATTATAATTTATAATACATGGATCTTTGCTATATTTAAATCACACCTCATGATTGTGCATATAAATTGTAACACTAAGAGTCAAGTGCAGTAACCTACAGAAGGCTCTGATTTCTCTACTTAGATCAATATATTCCTTTCACTGTTCAATAGAAGTGCATTGTACAATAGCTAATTTAAATACACACCAATTTCCACAATAAACTATTCACAGATTTTTCACACCAGAACAAGACAATTTGTTTTGTTTTGAGCCCTTCAAAAAGCAGTTAAAAATTCATGTTCTTAAGTTTTTTCCATCATCAAAGTAATATTCCACCAACCACCTTTTAAGCATGACCAATCTACCAAAGAACACTATCCCTTATCCTCAACTACCCCTACCTAATGTTCAAAATGTTAAAGAACAATTTCTGATATAAGCTGAACAGCCAACCAGAAACCCTGCCTCAATGGAGATACCAGGTATGAAGTGCTTGATGGACCAGTGTCTAATAGTACTGTCCCCTATACTTTCACTAATTTGTCATCCATGTTTGACAAAGCTTAGTATTGCATATGATAGCAAATTTTGGCAGTCAGAGCAATTGATATACTTTGGGAAGTTCTAAACTGGCATAATTTTGAACCCTTACATTTCTGCCATTTCCCCTGAATCACCAACTAAAGAATCATCAGCCGAAACAATTGACTAACGTACTGTATGTAGCCTAGTAAAAAGATATTAGCATTTTATTCACACTCAGAACACCATCTCAAAAAAAGTCATCAAACCGAGTCAAAATATCATCCCTTACCCCAAATCTCCTCAAAATAAAGTCCAAAAGATAAAGCAACCTGTCACAAAGACTCTGCATCAAGTCCAGAGGTCCTTCAGAAACCCCAACTAAACAAAGAGGTACTGAGGTGAATAGTCCCGTAGTCATTCGCAAACCCTGACTAACTGAAGAGACCTAAGCTGATGTGATTAGTCCAGTGATCATTCAGAAACCCTGACCAAATGGAAAGACCAGCCTGATGTGGCTCGTGGACCTGACTCTAATGATACAAGTCACACCAACCTGTCCACCTTTTGGCAGCAAACTATACTGTTTTTGTTAATCCAACGAAGGGAGGGACAATAATCAATTCCTGGACATAAGAGGGTGGAGACAGGCATATATAGAGAGAAACAGAGACAGACAGAGAGAGAGACAGAGACAGACAGGCAGACAGACAGAGAGAGAAAGAGAGAGAGAGATTGAGTGGGGAGGAGCAGATAGGAAAACACCAGGTACACTAACCCCTTCATTAAGTCCCATTAGAAGGAAATAGGTGTTAATGGTTGTATAAGAGACAGACCCATGGAGCTGGGAGACAGCCACCTTCAACATAATTAACTTTAAAAGACATCATCACAGTCACATGAAGAAATACATTATTAGAAACAGACCTCTCAATGCTGATATTTAAAAGTATGACCTGAAACAATTCTATTCACAAATATATTTTTTTCTTTTCATCTCTTCACACCTGGCAAAGTGAAATTAATGATCCTTAAAAATGGACAAATTTTAGAAGCTAACAAAGGGCTCGACAAAAATAAAATTCACAGGGGTCTAGATTGACATCTTTAGGATCTGCATGCACAGGCCCGTGTTAAGTTTCAAAATTTGGGGGATCTGGAGTTGAAATTTGGGGGCCATGTGCATCGGACCCCTGTTAGGGTCCAGCCTTAGCTAAAATTGAAACTTCATTCAGGTACTTCACTGCATATGCGCCTGCAAAATACAGGCAATGCAATTTCAAACTTTATTAAAATCTCACTGCTTGTTCAAACAACCCCTTTCATGTAAAAAATTTAAATCATACTCTTAATTACAAATTAAGGGTTAACATTCAAGACTCTGTATTAATTGAGAACTTAAAACACAAAAATAAAATCAATTGTAATAGTTCAAGTACTCATTCAATCAAAGTCTTAAGCACATATTAACTTTCAACAACTTGCTATTCTGTGATATTTATTTATGTAAAATGACATGGATCGGAAAAGAAGACCTTTGGGCTGTAATTAGGGTTAAAATTCAAGACTCTGTATTAACTGAGAACAGGAAAATAAACAGAAAAATAAACAGGAAAATAAATAAAAATCAAACCTTAATGTTGTTTTGTATTCACCGTTATGTTGATCTTGTGTTTGCCGAATAAATATTAACAATAACAACAACATCAACTAAAGAATTTGGAGTAATACATGTGATATTGAGACCTTGAGATGAGTTTACTATCGATTCTGAATAAAAAATCCTATTTTCCCCCTATGGCTTTCTATACCATAGAACAGATCATAGCTTTAGTTTACCAAGACATTTGTCCCATTACTAAACTATTTCTATGTGAAATAACATGTTTGGAATATGTATGCTGTAGACAAATATATGACACATTCAACTGATATTTCCCAGAAGCCGAAGCCTAATGTGTTAATGGTGTAATAGTTTTAAGCAGACCTAAGTCTACAAAGGAAGGAAACAATAACAATGGAGACCAGGGGGGCGTTTCATGAAACAATTAGTCGGTGGTTTTCACCGACTAATATCATTTTCACCGACAATTTTATTGTCACCGACTATTTTCCAGGCCTCTGATTGGTCAAATTTAGTCAGCGCCGACAGTTGTCGGTGGTCAAATGTTGATGAAATGCCCCCCAGGATAAGAACTAATTACAACACCTAATTAGTTAACTAAATAACTTTTCTCTACTTTTGATTAGTTGGTTTCTAATGTTGATAGCTTGTTTTTTTTAATGTGGTTTTAGTTCTACTTTCGATCTGCTTTTGCTGTCCAAAATAACCTCCAGAGCACTTGACCTCTGTAAAGCATTGTAAACATTGCTAACTTTACATTTGCATCAATTAAGACAAAGTTGAGGACTGGTAAATGTGAAAATGATTTGTGAATTTCACATTATTTTATCTTCCTAAGTGGACAATATGAAGGTCACATGAAAATGGGTCGCTCTTGGAATGCTCTCATATTTAATTAGAAATATGACTAGAAGTGAAGGGGTGATGGAGTCTAGAGGGATAAACACTACATATGAGATGCTAGGGTCATAGGGTCAAGCTCTGGCACAATGCTTGCATCCTATGGCAGGACATTTTAGAAACATTTGCTTCTCTACATCCTGGTGTAGTAAAATGGATACCTGGTAGAAAGGAATTCCTTGAATGCTGTGAGCACTAGAATTTGTTTCAGAGCAACAGCCAGGTTAATACTGGAGTGCATTGAGCACTTAGCATGGCCAACATGAGCCTTAAAGCAGTATCAAATGGTATAATACTAGAAATATATTACATGTTCTGATAAAATTTCTGATCTTTATGTTGTCCCACGTGCCCATATATTTGTGGATATATGTCATCATTTATTATTTTTAGCAAATATCTAGTCAATCTTTATAATTATGATGATTCCAAAACCTCATGATACAACACAATATTCATAAATAATATATATAAACAATCATTCAGTATATTGTAACTCACTTCTGGACATTTTCTTTCACAATTCCAAACCCCTTATTTATCCCTTACATGCATTACTCTGAGCAATCTGAGCAATGCATTTCATTTATGTACGTGCTAATCATTGCTCTTAATTACCCAGAGAGGCAATTATCTTAAATTCAGTTTCACATTTCAAACAATAATCACATCCTAACATGACTATTAATTATATTTGCATTGCATTGTATTTTACATGAGTATAATTAAAGAGAAGGTTGAGTTCTGGGAAGAGGTGAAAAATAATTTGTGAGCGTTATCATTGTATTATGCAAGCGTGGAAGAACATCAGAGAAAAAATGTTCCCTGAGAGCATGGCTCTTCAAATGCCTTAATATAATATGGCATGTAACATCATAAAACTCGGGACGGATTTTTATGCCACATGTTCGTGTAGTCCCATATACATCTTTCTGTGTACAGTGCTCGTAACTTTACCAAGACTGGGCCAAATTTCTTATCATTTTGATGATTCCAGAACCTTGCAGTACACACCAATACTTATATGCTAGATGATCAACATTTTCTGATCGATTCCACAACGTTTCTTTCACAATGCAATCGCATGACCAGAACTCAACTTTATCTTTAAACCCGGTTTTAAATTTAAAAATAATAAGGAACAATGTCTTTCAAGGTACATGTCTAAGTCTTGAAGCACAGATTAATCAAGCTAAAAAAAAAAAAATCAAACAAATTTGTGAGATTTCTAATAAGTATATTGAACATACATACATGTATGTATATAAAGCCCCTGTCTGAATCCATCCTTCACCTACATTTAATTGTCTTAAGTCATGTGCTCTTATGGGTGTACAGGTAATACTTCATTTCCTATAAGGGTTATCATCACCCTAGACACAGCCACACGGCTGCCATTGTTTCTTTGTCCGCATTCTACACATAAGTGATAACCATAACACCTTCGCTTCCCAGCCTTGTAAATGTCTCGTGACCGACCTGTCTCGTCTTTTTTCTGTCTTTCTCTTTCTCTCTCTCTCTCTCTCTCTATCTATCTATCTCCTTTCTTTCCCTCCAATTCATAACCTGGTGTTTCACTAAGCTACCAAATCATACTGTCCATAAAAATACTTCCAATCCAGAGCTGAAATATTTCACCTGGGTGAAGAGGGACAACTTTAGATGAAATGTTTATTCAATATATATGGGACTTAAAAACCCAATACTCTTTGCTGCAACTTAAAAATTATAAATTCTTTACCTCTATGTTTTAACATGTGCACCTGTATGTTATTCATGTTTATTCACTACTGGCTGAAATCATGGCTGACCTTAATGAGAGGAACCTATTCTATATTGAAAAAAATAGAGGCCCTAGTATCTATCCCTGGTTGCAAACCCCAGATTATGTAATTTAAAAGGGGAACATACATCAATGAAACTCCTGAAGGATTTCTATTACATTACGGACACCTCAGCAAGGACATCATTGATTCATGCTAGTTTGGAATGAGTAAGGGCCTCCTTAGTCCTGCAGTCTAAAAATATAGATACTGTAGTCTTGAAAGAAGTCTCCGGTTTGATCTTGGAGTTAGCACAAATATTGGAGGGTATGGGAACTTTATTTCTAATTGCAAAAGAAGTGCAAAATAGACAGAGGGCATGTATAGATATCATAAATATATTCTATGTTATAGAATTCTTTACCATTCTTTCTCGAATGCATATTCTATTTGTAAAAACTTAGTTTGGTACACATGTCATTTTGGGCTATCACTTTCTGATAGCCCACCTGCATGTTCATGATTGTAAGACTAGCCTTATCAAGAGGTTCTAAAATGAAGCTTCAATATAAAAGAGGCCATGAACATTGCATTTACACCTCCATATGTACACAAAAATAAATCTTAAAACTTTTAAGACATATACAGTCTTCTCTCTTATGCTAGCTTTCCATGAAGGGTAGAAAGAAAATAATCTTCCTACAACAGGCATGGAGGTCGAGGGCCACGTCTGGAAAGAAGAAACAAAGATTTTGTGTGCCCTCATAAATTAATCATCAAGGAATCTCTTATCCTTCCTCTCACCTAGCATTACTATCAAATCCTTGCGATGAATGATGCTGCTCTATGCAATATCAAAATACTAAAGGAAGTATTCGATTTGGTTGGATTTCTCTTCTAATCACATATCAATCTGGGCTGAAATAAAATTGTTTTTTTGTGAAGATGAAGGTTTTGAGATGTGACTCAACTCCATTTTGATGTTATGAGGAGTGGTCCTTACTGCTATAGAAGTTAAAATCAAGACATTTTACATGATCGAAATTCCTTCTTCATCTTTAGATTGTTAATAATCATTAATTCATTAGGATATTGTTTGCATGTTTTGTTTTGTATCCCTTGCTCTCATTTAGGTAGTAGGTAGAAAAATGGGACACAATTGTATAGGCAAGAATAAAGTCGTTCAAAGGTTCAAGTTTAGTCAATAAGTAAAACTGCATTCAACAGGGAGTGTATACCATATACATTTTCTTTCAGTTCACACACCCAAAAACAGCAAATTACAGTAGTAGCATTTATTTCTAAACTATTCAAAACTATTCAAAACTAAGAATAAATTGAAAACAACATGCTGCAAAATGAGAGCAACAACAACAACAACAACAACTCTGACAGCTCCATAAGTATGTTAAGAAATTCCAAATTCGAAAAAATATGGGGGAAAATTAGACTTTTAATGTTTTAGCAGAATCATATTACTGCTTTGACTAAATCTCATATTTTGTTAGTGCTCTGAAAGCAGAAAACTTATGCTTGAGACCAGAAAATTGAGTAAACATTTTGACTGATGGCTAATCTCTGATACCGGTACTACTTGTATGCATGAAACCCTAAATCAACTTGCGACAAAACAAAAATGATGTACTTTGCCATTTCCTATGCATGCAAGAGGAAGGAATTGAAAGATCTATGACCAACATTTGCTCCTGTTTGTTGTAACCGTATCCTTCATTCACACTGAACTCAGTAAACCAACTAAGAGACTGTTAAAGCAAAGTGAAAGTAATTTCATGTATAAATGAATGGCAAGTTGAGGTAAAAACAAAAGTAGCTGCCCGCAACAAAGGCTCCTGAGTATAATGACTTATCAGTGTGTTATATTAAAGAGAAGTGAAGTACACTTACAATTTCATTTTGCCGCAGCAGCTTATTCTAGTCAGTTTACTATGTGAAGTGTGAACAAGGTTTTAAATAATTATACACAATCACACATCCATCCGTCCATAGCAGCTATTCAGCTGAGAGTACATA
Source organism: Mesocentrotus franciscanus (assembly GCA_037976565.1). NCBI lineage: Eukaryota > Metazoa > Echinodermata > Echinoidea > Camarodonta > Strongylocentrotidae > Mesocentrotus > Mesocentrotus franciscanus. The sequence continues at coordinate 54,924,024 of CP137666.1, forward strand.
GCGCCCTCTCTGTCAGCACACATCACATTGTAACAGAGTTATTTTGTAGACAATATGACATGGACATGAGTCCTTGCCCCCTCATCACAAGTAACATTTTTTGAGGAAACCCTACCTGTGACATCTGTCTTCTCAAAGAGAGCAGTACTGTTTGGTCCTTCTCCAGCTTTGGTGGAAGCTGATACCTTGATGATGTAGTCAGTGAACACCTCTGCAAAATTATACAAATTTAAACAATGTTTTCATAAATATGAATAGTCACATCAACCAAACACTAAGTACTAGGTACATTCCCTACTGTCATCAGGTAGAAATAAGCCTTTTTCCTTGTACAGCATATAGTCCCATGTCCCTTTGCCAATGTGATCTAATAGATTTACTATGACCATATTGAATAGTATGCATAGACTCAGGGCATATGAAATTGGCCTAGACGTAACCTAGGACCTTTGGAAAAAAAAGTCAAAGGTAGTGCATATGAAGATTCTAGATTTGCAGGCATGACATTTTCTACTGACTGCTGGGCAGTACAGTGACCTTTAACCTTACCTAGTCCCAAGAAGAGGTGATGCTGCTTGCTCGTCCTGAATCGACTCCAGAAGAAAGAGTCCCTCCTCCTGATGTAGGCATAGTAGAAGAGGATCTTGCCATTCTGGAGGTTTGGTTTGTTCCAGAAGACTTGAAGACTTCTTGGGTTCTTACCCACCTGGATCACACCGTGAGGTGGGCCTGGAACTGTTGTGAAAGGAAAGATTTTTTAAATTCCAAAGTTTAATAATCTTATGATTTCAGAAGAATGCTCTAGGAAAGTGTATTACAGTGAAACCTATATATAAAGACCACTCAGCGGAGAACAGAAATATGATCTTCACGGTGGTATTTACATTAAGATGGTCCTTGTGTACAGGTTGTTTTTGTACAGGCTTCAACGACGAAAAATGTTCAATGAAAACCTATTATTTGTTGTTTTTTTTTATAGATAAGGGCTCTTTCTATACAGGTGGTCACTAAAGAATGGTAACCAGTATTTTGTGTGGGTCTTTCATACACTAGCATGTCTGCTCATGACTTCCCAATAGCTCAATGAACAGAATTAGATTTTCGAATAGATGGTAGCCCAAGTTTGAGAGCAAAGGCAGTGACTTGGGCCTTTGGGTATGGCATTCATCCTTCTATTACCTATCCATCACCTATGACTTACTGCTGTAGGTTCCTTGGAACCCATTTGTAATCACAAACTTGCTTTCTAGGCACTCGGGTGCAATGATATAAATAAGATCATGACTTGACATGAATTTAAAATGTGAAGACTACATGGAGACTGAATATCCCAACAGGGACATGAGCACTTTATGAAGGTACTCAAACATTCCAGAATAGTTCATTGAACACTGCCATCTGTTGTTCACCACAATGCCATGGCAGGACATGGGACGTTTGTGCTCACTACACCCGAAATGATGTATGTATAAGCATTTAGTGTTTCTAAACTACATAGGGGTTTAATACAAGCCATGAAAGGAGAGATCATGTGATGTATTCAAAGATGAGTATTTGAAGACAAATAAAGACATTGAACTCAACAGAGTTTTTTTAATAATTTTTTTAAATTGTTTTATTTTATTTTTATTTTTGTATTATTATTATTTTTTATAACAGCAAATCCAACAAGAGCTCCAACAAAACAAAAAAGTATCATTTACATTATGAAACTTAATATTACTCTGAACCATAATCTATCTCTATCGAATCTCTCTCCTAGAAATGGAAATAACCACTTCTATTTTGACCTCTCTCCTATAAATTAGAACCCTAAATATAATTGCACCCCCACCCCCTGAGAAAAGCATTCTTTTCCATTTCTTAATTAATTCTTTTCTGTTTCAAATATTTTTTTTTCCCTATATCTCTACTTCCTTTTCAAGATGACTACTCCTGCTTGCATATACAACCTGTATGAACATACACTATCTTCTATAATGTATACCATATTCTGTAAATTTGTAAAATCAAGTATAACCTTTTAACAAAAATCACAAATACAATGTCCAGGAGGTATATAAAGTCCACTTATTGTTTAATGTGGCAATATTGTAACATTGCCTTTCTTTACTTTTTTATATATGTAGGTACATAAATGTACACATAGCATAAAAAATGTTGTTGCTATATGACCAGGCAAAGCATGGAAATGAAAGGACTACAATCTAATAACATTGAAGGTCAGAATGGGAAAATATCAAAATATCCTAATGTGGAACATCCTATGCTAGCTTGATATCCCAACAAATATACAAACACATGGTTCCTGTTCATATATGGCAAATGTGTGTCGTCTAGAACATCCAACTATCCTTGAAATATTACTGTCAAGTGAAAATTCGCAAATAAAAATGTTAATTTTTGTTAACATTATGGAGATAGAGGTAGCTTATCTTAAAATTAACAAACTGTGCAACTACATGGGTACATATAGTTAGGTTGTACATGCTCATGCAGTAATGCTTTACCCCTCCTGCCCCCCCCCCCTCCCCCTCCTCACCAAAACGTTCAGCATACCTTGTCTGATAGTTTGGGAGCATGACTATGAATTTTTTTGATAGTTTTTTTTCAGTATAGATTTTTTCCATCTCAACATCTAGAATAACTCTCTGAGATTTTTTTACCGTAGCTTACCCTTAAATAAATGATAAACAGCTTATAAATGATGAATGCGAAATGAGCTCATCATAGAACGTGACTTATTAGTGAGATGTTATGCTAAGTGAGCTTTTTGGGCTTAAAGCAGTGTGCCCTTAAGTATATTCTAGGAGATATGACAGATGTGAAGAGGGCCAGGAGCAGGGTGTAGAGAAGCCCCCTCATCAGTCAGTACGTAAACAGCTGCGAATGGCTGCACAGCCCCGACTGAGTGACGTAGAATGAGTGCACCATGAGAATTGCTGAAAAACAGGGCTGATTGCCATTATATCAATTCCTTCCTGTTGATCAGTGCATCCCTTTACACTCCCATCAATCATATACAACTATAAATTAATCATTTAGTTGGAAGGGGACCGCATGAAGGAAAAAGGGAGGTATTTCATTAATGGATCAATGTTATTTTAGTTCATCTTTTGTTTTTAAGGTTGTTGATAGGAAGTGGGTACCGTAGTGGTTGTTCTCCTGAGGATATTTTTAGTAATAATGCTTTATCATTATTGAAAGATAATTAGGATAATCCATGAACACTAATCATTTTGTTGCAGTTTTCAAAATCTAAGCTGAGAAGGGGGTAAAAGTTTTGGAGAAATCTACAAGTGTAGTTTCATCCTACTTACCAATGTATAGTATTTGTCATTCAATTTAGTTACTTGCTATGGGCCTAGGAACGGCATCAAAGGATGGTACATGATTTTTAAAAGATGGAACATAACTTGTTTCCTCTTTATTTCTCTCATTACTCTCTTTTTCAGCCTTTAATGACAAAAATAGCTTATTACATGATTATCTTTACTTATATGTAAGTCCCTACACCTTAAAAAATTGACATAAAAAACTAAATTTCAGTGTCTGGATGTTAATATTTTTATACTTAGATGATTTATGTTAATACTGAAGGTACATGAATGTAGAAAATGTTTCTCTTTGATGTCATCTAAATATGCATCTTCCTTCAAGATCCACACATGTTGAATAGGGATGTAAGACAGCTTACAACATGTCTTTGCCTTAAGCTACCCGTTGCTAATCCCAGCCTACATGTATCCCCCTCCTAGACAGGAGGTCAGTGGATGAAACAGAGCACTGGTATAGAGTAACACTAAGAATATAATACAGATGGTCCTGCAGAAGATAATATTAAGACCATAGCCCCGAAGATGGAATGTCTGTGATAACGCGGAGAATTAGCGTTGTCCCAGATTCCCCCAAGATTGATTGAATTTCAAACATAATCATGTCGGAGTAAACAAGACATTTCCTCTCGACTGGGACCGAGAGTGGGAGCACAGCGGGATGGCAGGGCTTAGAAGTGGGGTTACATCATCCGTCTTCGTCTGTCATATATCCTGCGACTTGATCTCCGTGTTGGGGGGAGATATTAGCCTGTCGTCTCTGTCTCCACACAGCCAGAGACACGTTTCTAATTACGTTTCACATTGATTACTTCCTTCAAACTGTGGAACAGAATTTTACAGATACCGGTACATGAAATTTGTTGATCGCCATTTAATTCATTATGTCTGCTGTTAATAACCATAAAAAGCATCAATGAGGGTGGCTATAAACAGAGAATAAATGACGACAAAACGGTAATTGTTTGTATTCATCCAGGAGCATTTCTTCAGGCAAACCGATGATACAGCGTTTAAAAAAATGGCTACACTACTAAATAGAGGCCCTGATATATATTTTGTTCTTATCTAACATACTGTACAACCCTCCAATCATACTTGATTCACACATTGACAAAATGTTCACATGTTTTTTTTTATAAACAGTTTAATTTCATGAGGTACCGAGTTCAAAACATATGTCAAACTTGGAAATATGACTCTTTACTGAAGAAGAAAAATATATACATATATTTTATGAAAGTTTAATTGGATGCACAAAGTCTCCTTACGAAAAATGATTTTGTGCTTATCAAAGGGATCACAGCAACACAATATCTCACGGCAGACACAAACTTTCTAAATCCTGTACACAGCCAGGCCTTATGGGTACGAAAGTATATAACAGACATAAAATACACAAAGGCTTTTTGAAATTTTTCATTCTATATTGCAAGGTTAGAGTTACAACAAAAAAATTATTTCTCTCCTTCGTAAGCTTTATTCTTCAATGCTATTAGTTTTCTACATCATTTCAATTGGAGTGCATCTTAAAACCGCCTGTGGTTATTAAGTTCACTGAATGACCGACAAGCCATTCTACTGTGTGTTCATACTTGTACATACATGTATTTTGTAGAGGAAAGTCAGGTATTACCAGAACAATGTAATGAGTCATTTCTAAAATTGATATTCCCCTTCTGGGCAGCCAACTAAACTGTTCTTAAATATTGAATCATGGGAAAAACCCATGAAGTTCCATCAGAACTAAGTGATTTTATACACTAAATTAATTACCCTTAGCTGTAGTCTAGAAGACATGCCCACACTATAAGGGTACTTATGAATATTCATAGTCACACCAAATCCTGCCATGGCATACACTACGTGTTGCTCTTAGCTGTAGTCAGGAAGAGAAGCCCACACTATGGGGGTGCTCATGAATATTCATACTTGAATTCACACCAGATCAGGCCAGTCAAACTTCTATGTATTCTTCAACTATGTTCTTGATTTTTAATTGCCGCTCTTTCTTGGAAATTGCAATGTCAATTCATTAAACTTATCACATGGTTACCCCAGTTACCCAAATCTCCATTGAAACCATAAAACACTTAGCTTTGAACAATGTACATCTTTTATTCATAACATCTATTAAATTGTTGTGAAGATCAACAGAAAAACTTAATTAAAAAGATCAAAAGAATAACTTCATTAATACTACTTTAATATACTATGTTCAATATACAAATATACAAATTCAAAGGAATTTAGGCTAAACCATAAAACATTTTCATAGCCCCTCCTGGACCAAAAAAAAGTTTCTGTAGAAATTAATGTTCAATATTTATGTTCATCAAATACTAACAAACAAACATAATATCAACATTTTTATGTAAGTAAGCCTTGGATACAATGTGCACTGACCTAGAGCACCTTATACTTAACGCATAAAGGTGTTGGAAATAAACTTGTTTAACGTCACAAGCGAAGGTGTGTGTGTGTGTGTGTGTGGGGCGGTGGTGGGGTGGGGGTGCACAACCAGCCCATGACCCCTCTTCTTTGAATACCCAAATAGAAATCCTTATTAAAGTACAGAATAAGAAAATGTCCCCCCATTGAGTATTCGCCCTTTCACACATTGTTGCTTGTCACAGCCTTTTCAGAATTGCATCCCTTCCTCCCCCACCACTACTGAAATCCTTGATCCACCCCTGATATCTAATCTTGGTTTTGAGAGACCTCAAGTTTGATCACAGGGTCCCTGAATGGGTCACACTGTATTTCCTCTCCAGCAGTCCGCCTGAATAAGCCTTGTTGCAGGTAAATAGGACTTGGCATGATTATCCGCCAGTATCAAGGCTATCGCGTGGCATCAAGACTCAAATGAGATTAAGCCGACACCTGAAGAGGGCTCCCTCTGGCTGACATAAATGGCTAGTCTCAAGAAACAAACCCTTTACCAAGACTTTATCAAGACTTTATCAAGACTTTACATGTAGAGAATGAAGCTACTTTCTCTACACAGGTTGTGTCTTAATAGCATGGTGCGAAATGGGGAGCCCATTGCAAGACTATCATGGAAATTTGCTTGAGCAGATACCATGTTGGCTACTGGGTTAGCTTTAAACATTGCCGGGTTTTCAAGCTTTTTGTTAAACTGCATGTATGCTTCCATATGGTAGATTCCCTTGTGTGAGTCATGATAACAGAGGTTACTCTGAAAATTTTATCTTTCTTGAATACAATTTAAAGTATAGCAATATTGACTCAGTGGTTCCTATAGCTAGTCCCATATCTGAATATTTATGTGTATGTGCATTTCAGAAAGAAAAGAAAAATCTTTGTTTTTTCCAGATCAAACAACTCCATTACATTAAAGCCTATCTGCACTAGTTTGGCCAGGAGGGATTAGACCTCCCTGCATGGTCACTGACAGGTGGTTATCTCATCAAATCAGCTCTCAATTAACATAAGAAAAAGAGGACCATGGGGGACCAACAGTCACCGCTTAGGCATTGTTTGCTATATACAGGGCGCAAGTAGCTATAAGTAGTGCAGTGGGGCTTTAAAACAGATTATAAGCAGTTTTTCTCTAAAGTGCAGAGCATTATTTTGAACCCATCTATATGTACATGTCTCCATATATGTACTTTAAGTTACTTGCATTAAATTATTAGTATGGTTCATGGTTTATTACACTACATCAACTTGTAACATAACAGGAGGGAGAAAAGGGGACATAATCTATATTTGGAGTGTTTTAATTGAAGAATGTTCTACATAGGCATCAGGTTTATCTTACTAGATCGAGGAGGGGGTGGGGTGGGGGCAGGTACAATCACTATTCATCATGTTACAGAGGGATATGTTGTGTGTTTGAGAGGCACCTAGTTAAAACCGGATAAGGGGGAGCTGGTTTATGTATATTTCTAATGTTAAAGAGGGGCTTCAAGTATATTCTACAATGGCACAGGGTTCATACAACTAGACTGGGGGTCTATATTTGCCATCTCATCGAGAAGTTGAGAGTGTGTAATAGAGAGGAAAAGGGTTAACCGAAGGGAGGCTTGTAGAAGGGCTTTCATTGTGTTCTATAGAGGCATAGACATTATCTGAATCAATCAGTTGGTATCTATACTTATCTTGTTACAGAGGACTTTGGGTTGTGTTTGAGATGGGAATAGGATCAATCTATCTCGACTGAGGGGGGGGGGGGGTAGTTTGTATATTTATTGTATTATAGAGGGTTTTTGAGAGTGTTCTAGATATTGCAGATTATTCAATGTTAGTGGCCCTTCATTAGACTACATAGACTGGGAGCAGAGGAGAATGAGAAGGGGAATAGAGTCTATATTTAGCTTGCTACAGAGAGGCTTGAAGCGAGTTCTACAGAGGCATAGGGTTAATCTAAGTGGATCAGACGTGGCTGAATGCCAGGGTCCCTGGGGCTTTCTCCTCTGCTCTTCTCCAGATTAATCACAATCCTAAATATTATAGTATTCTCTTCAAGGCGATCATGAAGCTTGTCATACAAACAACCAGACAATTGTGCATACTGTCTATAAAAACCACATTAATTCTATTCCTCTAAGCAGAGTTTTTATTGAATTTTGTATTAAAGATACTAAGTCCCTTTTGCAGCCAAAACATCAAATTCTGTAGAACTTGCAGGAATTATGAATATGTCGTGTATGTCCTATCTGTGAAATTTAAACGTTAGCAGTGTCCTAGTATTCAAATTATGCAAGGAAACCCGTTTACTTTTAAGACTTCCCTGTCAGACACTATTGAGTGACTGACTGACATTTTTTTTTCTTTGGTAATAACATACATAAAATGAACTGTAACAGGTACATGAGCATTTGTCTACATCAATAACCCACTACTTGTAATGGCCAAAATTAAACTGATTGAATCTTTGTGCAGCACAAAACCTACAACCATTCGGTACAAGGGTCTGAAAATCAGACTATTACTTAGGTGATTGCAATCACTTACGCGATTCAACAACTAATGGTCGTTAATTTCCCACAAAAAGCCATTTTCAAACCCTTTCGTTTTGAGGGAAATTCTAAATAAGTATTGTCGTTCAAATGCCATTGGAATTTAACCTTTAATATTTTTGACCTGCAACTGGGACATAGTACCTTTTATTAAACCTGTACTAAAGACCACCTGCCTATAAAGACAGCTTTCCTTGTTGCCCTTATGTGGTCTTCAATATGTTTTTTCACTGTATGAACATTGGATGATATTATTTCAACTCCTAAAATATGTTGATGCTCAGTAAGAAATGATTATGATATATTGACTCAAACTTTAATCAAACTAAAGAATTCTGCATCAGAGAAGTGGTTCCACTCTTATTCCGAGAGAATATTATGCTTTGTGTTTGTTTTTGTTTTTTCCTCATTTTTCAAGATTACCTACTGCAGATTAACAGCAGCTTCATAAGCATGTCCCACAAAACAAATTGCACTGAAGTAAGTTTGTCTGTGTGTAGATGTAACTTGCACGCAGTTACCACTCATTTACACCTTGTCAAATAAACCGCCACGGTTTACCACTTTATATCTGAACCAGCCTTAAAGGTAAAGACCAGTTTTGGAAACGCCCCCCTCTCAAAAAATGAAATGGAACCTCTCATTACCAATCATGTGAAAGAATATGTTTTGACTAATACGTGATGATACAAATTTTGCCGGGAAACCGCCTACTAATTGATATATTTGGTAAATTATTATATCTATTGGGACCAAATAGATATCGTGCACATGACCGCATGTGTCGGGTAGTCCCATATACATCTTTCTGTGTACAGTGCTTGTAACTTTACCAAGACTGGGCCAAATTTCTTATCATTTTGATGATTCCAGAATCTTGCAGTACACACCAATACTTATATGCTAGAGGATCAACCTTTTCTGATCGATTCCATAACGTTTCTTTCACAATGCAATCGCATGACCAGAACTGGTCTTTATCTTTAAATGTTCTTACCTGATTCATCTGTAGTAGTGTTGACTGTAGGACTGAATGGACCCGTCTCGTTAGCACTGTTCACAACAGCAATGGTGACGATGTACAGAGTGAAGGGTTTTCTGTTGGTTATTACTGTGCTCTGTTAAGATAAAGAAACAATTTTGGGATGAATTAGAAAGGGTCAAAATAATAGATTTCATAGGATTAGGGTTAACAGCCATTATCAGAGGTAAAGTCTGGATCTAATATACTCCATCATACATGATACATCCCATCATACATCATGTTCTGCTGGCGTTTTGCACTGTAATCAATGTGTTTGGGTGGATTAGAAAATATGTCCCATAAAACATATTTACTTTATCTTTTATTTTATTCTATCAAAGTAATTTTTGTTTAAAAGACTGAATGCAACACTGACTATCCCTATACCATGACAAAACAGAATAATTTGTCAACTGTAGAGTAGAAATAAAATATCCTTTTATTTCTATTATTTATTTCAATGTCTCTCTGTTTCTTTCTTTATTTCCTTTTCATCTCTTTACCCCTTTTCTCTTTTTCTCACTCTATCTTCCTTTCTCTCTCCCTTTTACTCTTATTTCTCCCCATATCATGAATTTCTACCCCTTTCTACCTCTGTCAGTCTTTCATCTTTCTGACATTGCCTTCATGTCTTTAATCTATACTACGTCAAACATCGGGATCAGGTCTAGATTTGTTCATCAATAGATAATTTCAATCCAATTCATTTGCATAAAAACAAGCTCTTGGGGTCCACTCTACAAAATTGAGCAATTTTCTGTTTATAATCAGACTCAAATTAAATCAAATAATCTTGCATTACATAGGGAAACGAACTGACATTTATTCATGAAATTCGTATCATCCTTCCATTAAAATACAAAATGTTTAATAAGAGAGATTCCAGATATGTCATTCAAAAATCACTTAAAGATAATTGAGTGTTCTGATGATGGAGTTGTATTTTAAGAAAACCTGGGTACAACTTATTTTGATTATTAGTCATTCAGTAAATGGATTGTCCAAAACAGACAAAATTCTTAAAGGAGGGTGGAGAAGAAAAACATTACAATCAATGAAATTCAACAAATTTAGAATAATATTCCAGTTTAACACTTAAACAAGATTCAATTCAATTAATGATTTGAAAACACCACTGACACTAAAAAACAATCATTTAAACAAGCCTCCACGAGCGACTCAAAGCGAGAGTGTGAAGGCGATCGTTTTCGGTCTAAGGGCTGTGATGTAAGAGGGAAAACACGATCCCATCATAATATTATGCAGCAATGGAGGTGCTACACAAATAGCCTTTGTTTCCCCTTTTCTAAGAATACTTCCACTTGTGTCATGGAGTGCATTGCTTGTGCATAAATGAATAATAATTACATAACTTTCATGAGCATGTATCCAGTTGTGTCTCCGTGTATTTCACAATTTGGTCTGCAATGACCTTTATCTGCTCATGCTCAGACTGCAACTATGAACTGGCTTATTAGCGGCGGGTCTTCCCTCTTACGTCACACAAGTCCGGATGTAAAAACAGAGTTGCACAGCGGATAAAATTTAGAGTTGCAAATTGGTCACTTCAAACAAAGATTTCTTGGCTGGATGACAATGTTTGGCTTTCATACTTACTTTATTTCATTTATAAGACTCTCTTCTTTATAAACATGCAACAATTATCCAAATCTGACAACATTGTTTTTCTTCTCCACCCTCCTTTAACAAATAAGGACCTACTGAATGTCACATAAAGTATTTTCCCAATCACAGATAAGCACATACAGGACCGTATGTAAGCCAAATTGAACCTATTTCATTATTTTTGTTTGTCATTACTCAGTTTGTTTACAATCCCTTTCAAATTCAATTAGTAGATATCATCAATTTGTAACCTTTAAACATAGAGAGTTTGATTAGAATATGTGACAATTTAAAATAAATTTAAATCACAAACAAAACTCTCAGCCAGCTGTTTCAGGGTTTCAATGTAGATCTCTAAAGTACACTTTACAGGCCTCATTCACACATTTTACAATGAACGGCTAGAAAACAAATTCCAACAAGATGAAATGACACTATATAGTGCGTTCACATTTCTGTATTTTATTAAACACAGATAACTATAGATGCTTAAGGGTTTCCACTGCGTTTAGCTCCCTTTACCTACTCCCACTTTACACTCATTTAAAAGTAAAATGGTTTTTATTTTGCGGCAGCAATAATTTTGGTAGGTGTTTACGGCATCAGGTGTCAAAAAGGCTTTAAACATGCCCAAATGCTTACACCTTCACTCCCCTTTCCACTCAACCTGCTTCTTATCCTACCCTCCGCAACCCAACCCACATTTCTTTGACATTTTAATTACCTTCAACCTGAACTTGGGCTAGAGGAAGGGGGTTTGTCAACAGCTAGTGAAAGATTCACGGAGAAGCAAAGCAAGGGAAAATCACGGTAAGAAGGGGAAGTCTTAAATGAAAACTTGGCCCTAAAATAGATCCAGGATGTCAGGCTGTTTGAAGCCAATGAACCCCAGGTTACAACTCAGATAACTACCATCCATTTCAACTGATTCTGCAATTTTTTCCCCCTCATTATAAAGTTCACATATTTTTGTCAAAAACACAAGATGCCATCAACAGGTAATTAGTGTCTAATTTTATATCCGTTCTGTTATCCTTCTTATTTTCCAATCAGATAATAGATCTCAAACCTGGAGATTTCCTTCTAAATCAAGGAGAGTTTTAAACTGATTTTAAAGAAAGTAAAGGCCCAAAGCTTCTAGTACTATAAAACATAAGAATAATACTCTTATCATGTACATTATCCGTCCATTTGTTGAGAATGCAATTATAAGAGGGATTTATGTATAAACCCTACCCCTGGATAAAATATACAAATGTAACTTTGCTGACAGTACGCCTCCGCCTAAGTGCATTTAGAAGAAAACAAATATTTCAGACCTCTATTCCTCTCACCATTTAAATTTCTTTACTTTGTTTTTATACTCCAATTTAAAGTGGCAACAAAAGTGGCTGCATTAGTTCGAGATTTGCCAGATATTTTAGTCCCTGCATTTAGATCCAAATCATTCTAGAGAAAGTATCACCATCAGGAAATCCTTGCTTAATTCTCAAAATGGCACATATATCTTCTAAGCAATGTCTATCGCTGCATAAACTACACCTTATCCATCACTCCACTTTCAAAGGTGCCTGTGGGTTCCTCATCGACTACAATCTAACACCTGTCATATGTGCCTCCCAGACAGATAAGCCATTGAGGAAACAACTGCTGAATACCCCCACACATAAGCATACCTGGGCCTTGTAACACAAAGGTTTGTGATCAATTGCAAATTTAAAATGATGATTCTGATTGGTTGATGGTCAGCTTTTTGAACAAAATATGTATGCAACAATGATCTCGATTGGCTATTGCCATTGTGCAATAGATTGCAAACCTTTATGTTACTTGGCCTGATCCTGATCCTAACCTTTACCCTAAGCCTGACCTTAATGCTAACCCTTACCCTAACACTGACCCTAACCCTAGCTGTAAAGCCTTAGATCAGGTAATCATCAATACAAGTAGTAAAGCACAAGCACAAGCACAAGTATAGACTAAACCTTTGACCCTAAGATTGGGTCACAACCTCACTCACCAATGTGGAAGGGCCAAGTTTGATGACCTGGCTGCCAGGTGATACCATGACCTTGTAGTTTTGGAGGACACCGTTGATGCTGTTGGGAGGAGGTTTTTGCCAGGACACAGCGATGGTGAAAGGTCCGCGGGTTGACACAGTTACATTCCCTGGTGGCTGAGATGGTTCTAAGAGGCAGAGTATGTTAAGATGATAAGCATGTACTTGAAAGCACTCTTCACAGTGCTAACGTGAACTTTCTCAATGGGACTTCTATTTATTAAATGAAACTGATAGTCATTATAACCTGATTAAAAAAAGTATGTGCAGGTTCCAGTCATCCAAACTATTTATATCTGCAAGATTTACTATAAATTCATGCTCCATAATCTGTTATGGTAAAGAAAAGGTTTTCTGAACTGTCGATTCTGCTTTGGAATGGAAAGATAGATCAATATCTATAATATTTACTTTCTTTCTACCAACATTTTCAGAGAATAATATCCTTATTTCTATTTTGACAAATACAGAGGATTTTTTCCAGTTTCTTTTTTTAATTTGGTTCCTTTATTTGGTTCCTCAAGCTCAAGACCAAATTTACAAAGACTATTTAACTCTTTCGGTCTCTCTATATGACTGAGCTGACAAAATGCCTCCAGTCACTTACTCCCTTGTGCTGTACGGATGAGCTTGGAGACTGGACTGTCTTTGAAGTAGCCCGTTAAGAAGTGCGCCCTCACATGAAACTGGTAGAATTCATAGGGCATGAGTCCATAGACTGTGTATTCAGAGCTTGCACCAGGTGGCTGGTTAACTGCTAGATCCCAGGAAGATGTGTAGTTTCCTTTCCTGCAATTCATGTTTGCAGATACAAAGGAAAGCACAGGTATTGTTATGCAATGTGGCAACACAGAATAAAAAAATGAATACATTATTTTCAAAAGGAAAGCATTCATGTAGTATATACATGTATGTCTTGCATATTCTGTCTGCAGGATTTAAGAGAGAATTAAGAATATTGATATTGCCAATTTGAGGGAGTCCTTCTTTTTTTCTTTATTTTTTGGTGAGTGAGTAAAAACCTACCTACACATCACCTGTTTGGAGCCAGAAGGGCATAAACTCACATTCACATGTAAATGTCACAGAGTTAATGCCCTTCTGGCTCTGAAGATATGATATATTAGTGAGTGTGTGTGTGTGTGTGTGTGTATGTATTCTTGTTTAATACCTAGTATCACATGCCTCCTATGAGCCCAACCCAAACTTCACCCCATAACAAACCCCTAACTCCACCCCATAACACACCCAAATCTCCCCTGAATCAAATAAGAATAAAATGATAATTAGTGGTAAAAACCTAAACAAAACTCCTCTTAAATACATTTTGAAGGTTGCCATCTGACACTCATTAGAGAAACATGCAAGAATGAATAAATATTACTTAATACCCAAGGCTAGTACCTTGTTATCTCTGGCAGCTAATCAAGGCGCTCATTATCTTTTTCACAAACTTTTTCTCATATAGTTTTCATTTCCTCTTCATTTTCATATTTTACATTGAGCTAACAAGACAAAGCTTCTGTATGTTTTTTATTTAAAGTTCCTCTTAAAAATAAATTAAGAATATCAACACTAGTGTAGTGGGCAAAACAAAACAAGAGAAGGTTTTTCCCACAAACTTAGCTCAAGAATTTTCCCACCTGCCACTAAATCTTGACAAATGCCTACCATTCCATATTGGAAGTCAATAACAAATCTTACACTGTTTTTTTCTCCATTGATGTCTATAAAAATCAGATGACATCTGGAACTATGACGTTCATGACACTAAGATTGATGAGTCAAATTTACAAGGCAGATGAAATAGCAGTACAAAGCAACACTTCTGCCTTTGAAACTCTTGTGTAACAGTGGAACATAATTTGCAGCTCTTGGGATATCAAAGACAGATAGTTTACCCCGAAATTGTTGAAAGTCAGTTCCTTCCTTTTTTAATTACCGTACCCAACATAGGGGCATTTACACTGCAAGCTAAATCGGTTGGTTTTTCTCATATATTGGAGTTTTGTCGGAAGTTGCTAGGCAGCTACTCATAAACACAACGAAAAAACCCAAATTGAAAAGAAGAAGAAAAAAATTATTGCGAGATGAAATCACTGGTTTTTGCAGTGTAAATGCTTGCTCTCAAAACACCAGTGAATTATTCCGGTTTGTGGTCACGTGAATCTCCTTGCTTCTATGCCAACGCACCCAGAGCAGCGAATAGTGGTGCATGCACAAAACTCACCAGGAAAAAAAAACAGAATTAGCAAACAACGTTTTTTTCTTTCTTTTTTTCTTCCAGTAGTGTAAATGATACTTCAAAAGTTTTGCATATTGTTTTTCTGCAATGTAAATGGGCCTACCTAATGTCCCTGGGAGCCATTTTAAATTGTACAGGTTCTTCCCAAACGGTTGCCATATAATCAGATTAAATACAGGAAAGTAAAATGAGATCCATTTCTGAGTAGTGTTCAACTCAAATGACAATTTGTATATATTGAAGCATTGCATTTATGCACACGCCTGAGGGCTGTTGTCATGGTAACAACAAGGGTACTATGTGGCAAAAAGTTGGCAAATAATGGACGAAGGAGCGGAAAAGGGAAGGCTAGACCTGGGATTGTGATGAGAGACGAAGGAAAACCTCATTGAACATTGTTGGGAAATTATGATATACTGTAGATCCTACTGTAAATGTTAAAATGAACAAGTGAAACGCTCTCGGGGGTCTCGCCTGCATTACGCAATTCGGCATTACGCAATTCGATATGATGAAAAATTGAGGTTGGGACATTATTTTTATAGGCAGGGTGGCCCATTTGCAGACCCCCGAAAATTAAATCCTCTGAATATAATAAGCATTTTGAAGTGAATATTGATATAATGATATATTGATACAATATAATGAGATTTAGTGTATGGGTAAGAATATAAATGTTTCAATGCTTGTCAGTAATTTACAAATAAAGTTTATCTAATAAACTTTTTAAGAAAAGAGGATTTTTCAGCATTTTGTGTAAAAACAATTGGAAGGTAGAGCCCATCTACATCACATCACGTCTCATTAGCATAATGAGAACATTATTATGAGATATACTCCAATATATATTATCGAAACATCAATATTGTCACCTAGCTGTAACTGATCATGTACATACTAGGCCTGGGATCGAATACTAAAATTACTATTAGAATATTCATGGGAAAGTACTTGAATGATTTGAATATTTACTTTCATGAAATATGAACAAATAACAACAATTTATTTATTAATTCTCATATTAAATTTTGAGAACATAATCCAAGTCTACTGACCTAAAATGACCTTTGACCTTGACTTTGTGACCTGGAATTTGTGTCACATGATTTGTGATACTTGATAGCCCTTGGGTACAAGTTTCATGGAATTTGAACAAACACTTTTGAAATTATGCTAAAATTTCAAAATCTTGATGTTGATGCCACAACAAAGTCTAAGTTTCCAGACCTGAAATGACATTTGACCTTTACTTTGTCACCTTAAAGACTAATAACATGATTGGTGATACTTGATAACCCTTATGTTCAAGTTTCATGGAATAGGAATGTATACTTTCAAAATTATGATAACAATTAAAAATAAAATCTTAGCCTGATGCCACAACATAGTTAAGTTTGTTGACCTGAAATGACCTTTGACCTTGACCTAGTGGGCTGAAATTCTACTCACATGATTGGGGATACTTGATAACCCTTTAGTCTAAGTTTCATTGAATAAGAACTTATACTTTCAAAATTATATTACAAATTCAAAAACTTAACCTCAGGTTAAGTTTTTGATGATGATGCCACAACATAGTCTAAGTTTGTTGACCTGAAATGACCTTTGACCTTGACTTTGTGACCTGAAATTTTCCTCACATGATTGGGGATACTTGATAACCCTTTAGTCCAAGTTTCATTTAATAGGACCTTATACTTTCAAAATTATATTAACAATTCAAAAACTTAACCTCAGGTTAAGTTTTGATGTTGACGCCGTCGCCGTCGCCGTCGCCGCCGTCGCCGCCGTCACCGGAAAAGCGGCGCCTATGTCTCGCTTTTTGCTACGCAGGCGAGACAAAAATGAATACTTGCAACATCAGCATTCAGAAATACGCGTAATATGATATGAATCAAATACAGTACATCCTGCATGTTTCCAGAGTTGGTAACATTTGAGAGCAGTTACTATCCATAGGTATTTACCAAAGTCCTTGGTATGTTTGTTTGTCTTCTGATAAACAGTGAAGTACAGTACAGGTCACATTTACTGATTAATGAGTACCATACATTTTTATTCAAAAACTAAAAACTACTCCGTAATTCACCCATGTAAATTTTCCCCACATATGATTTTTCCTTTCAAAAGTGTTGTGTTTCTTAGTTCTTACTCTGCTCATAGTGCTCAAATGTTTTAGTCAGTTCCCTTAATACGGAGCATGAGAATAATCTTTACATATTGCCTCTAACGCGACTGCAAGAATTCTCTAAAGAAATCAATTCAAGGGCAATTTCAATACCCTGTTGCATTGCCTAAAGAATAGAATTTCTATCAAGCAATGTGAAATGTTCACTTTATGATATACGACACTTTCAGATCATGTAGTATATAATCTTTGGACTATGTAATGATTGTACATTTTCAATAGGTGATGCGCTAGGATGATTATAAGGCCTTTCAGGTGATTTATTGAAAGTCTTTGTAATCCTGTTCTTTACAACAACAACAACAAAAGAGAGAGAAAAAATATCCCTCAATCTTCAGCTCACATCCATCTCAAATTCAACAGTAGAAAATTAGAAATTAAGAAGAAAAAGAAACAAGTGTTTTTCTCACCTGACACTAACAGAGTAGTTAGAGATGGGGCCGTCACTAGGCAACCAGCTTAATACCAGGGATGTGCTGTTTATCTTCAAGGCTTTAGGTTCACCTGGTGGGATAGGTTCTAGAGACGAAAACATCCAACAAAAGAAAGGGTGAAATGTAATAGTGTTTCTGTGACACCCACAAGGGGTAACATGTATTAAGATTGATGAGAAAATGTGTCTTGATTGGTGAGAATATGTGTCTTGTATGATGAGAAAATGAATTGAGTATGATGAGAAAATGTATCTTATATATGATGAGAATATGTATCTTGTATAAGATGAGATGGGACTTGCGATTCCTTGATTGTCAAATATCCTAAAGAGCCTATGGAAGCAAATTAAAGAGGACAAATACCCCCTCTCCATGAAGGAACTACACTCAGAATAGTAATAATTGCTTTAGAGAGATCTCTATATTTCATCTGATCTATCATCCCCCTCCATCTATCAATCCCCCTCTCCTCCATGAAGTAACTACACTCATAATGGTAATAATCACTTGAGACAGATCTTTATATTTCATCTGATCTATCATTCCCCCTCTTCCATGAAGTAACTACACTCAGAATGGTAATAATCACTTTAGAGAGATCTTTATATTTCATTTCATCTATCATCCCAACGAGTCATGAACACTAGTTTTGTATTTCGTTTTGTTTTGTAGATGTGTTTGTTTTCATCAAAGAATTCGTGGGAGCTATATGATCCAGCAATACACGTTTTGTCACCCTCTTTCAGTTCTGTACTACTGTACATATACCCGGTAAATGTATATTCATGAATGTGCACTTTTCAAGAGCTATACAAGTACACGTATACTACAGTGACACATGTCCACTTATCCCCCAAGTACATATAGTTTGTAACCTCTAGTGCCCCTCTTATTAAACAACTTTCTTCCTTTCCATCCCATCTCTTCCTCCTCTTTTCCTCCCTCACCATCAACTCTTAATTCAGGATTCTAAAGCTCTTTCCTCCATTAAAGGGTGTTACATGTGAGTGCCTCCCTCCGGCCTGGGATGGAAACAGTTCAAGTATACATGCCATCTGAGAAATGATACGTTCTGACTTTCATCTAACTTAGCCTACTGACTGATGTATAACATCTTGATAAAGTAAAGGCAGAAATGGTCACCATGCACATTCCGCAAAGCATGGTCACAAATTCCATTAATGCATGCTAACAAAAAAAAAAGAGAATTAACCAAGAATTCATGTGCCTGTATAACACCTGCTCTATCGAGAGTTGCTCCATGATGGAATTCTTCACTACCGGCCGGTAGTCAATTCCCTACTCCAAAACCCTGGACATAATGGTTTACCTAATCCTAGAACTGTAACCCCAAAACTAATCCCAAACGAAATTATAACCCAAGCTGTAACAGGTCTTGCCCTATATCTTTGACAAAATAAAGCCTGGAGAAATGATTAAATCACTAGTTATTCCATTCAAATGATATAACCTCTATTTTCTATATGAAAGTAGATATGACTTCAAAATAAAACTAAAACGAACTAATTCCACATGTATCAGTGTCTTTGCAATGTGAGGATTTGAAGAGGCAAATTAAGGTACAGGTCTTCAAAACCTCTGGATAACATTAATCCAAGGAAGCTCATTAAAGAGTTTACAAGTGTTTAATTGCTTGCAATCTCACTGATATATCAAACTACCTTTATTTTGCCATATTGATTTAGTTGATTCATTGTTGACAATTCCAAAAAGATATCAAATGAAACAGGGCAGCTAAATCTCAGAATTCCAAAAGGATAGTCAAACTACTAGCAACATTGACACCTGAAAACTTCAATTGCTTCATGACAGTTCTATTTCTTGTCAGCCAGTCTTAAGACAGGAGTTTTCCTGCCTGGAAAACAAGAAATCGTAAAGGCTAGTATATTGCACGAGAACCGCCAAGGTCAAAGTGCCTTCTTAAAGATGGTCTTGCTCTTATCCAAGCTCTAGTTTTACTAGTCTGTAAATCCAGACTGTGTCACTTTAAAAGGAAGTGCGAGCATATACCATGTAAATACAGTCTATATTGTCTGTAATATGAGGGGATTATGCATTGTAGCTTTCGCCTAAGCTCTAAGAACCACAGAATACAACTACATGTACATGTACGTCTGTCCTGTATTTTTGTTCTGTCTTGATACAGAGGGTCTTGTTGCTTACTACCATACATCAGTGATTTGACATTTAGTCCAAGGCCATATTTCATCAAGAGTACCGGTATAGGATTAGGGTTAGAGTTACGATTGAGTTTTAGCTTATGTTAAGGGTTATGGTTAGGGTTAGGAATAGGGATAATGTCTAGTCCATGGGTGAAGTTTAAATTTTGATTAGTATAGGAAATTACCGCAGGTCAATTGTCGCAGGAGCTTGTCGTACAATATGTCAGTACAGTCAGACAACACTGAACATGTGTACTGTACATGGAACAGCTGAAGTTGAGGCTTAGTCTTTGGGAAAGAGGAAATTGGCAAAATTGCCCTTAATTTTGGACTTGGGCTGTCTGAATTAACACAGCTGGTCTGACCTTTAAAATGGTTCCACGTGGTTATTGGAAACCTTTAGGGGAAAGTATACTTTCCATGTGATGGTGGAGTCTAAAGTTTACAGAAAAATGTTTTCGAACTACATAGACAGTGGTCCTTGAATGCATATTTAGCTGACATTTGTTCATTTGTTGAAAGATTCAGTACCCTTTCTGTGAAGAAAAAAAACAGTATAAACAAATGTCAGTAATAACCTTTCAAGAAATTCAGTTTCATTTTTAATTCTTTTGAATTATTTGATTTATTGCCAAATTTGGAGTGAAATATCCATCTCTAGCATTAACTCCATTAGTTTAAATATATTGTACACCATTATTTTTTAATTTGCTGCCATGGTAGGCAAGGAGTTAATTTTCAAAAACTATTTAAATGAAATCAACAGAGTTTCTTTTCTAATAGCATCTTTTTAGAGGTCAGAGCAGTCATGCATTTAATGTAGCTGTAGGTTTTTTTTCCCTTTTTCTCAGCATAGCAATGTCAAAATCTATCATTTTGCCAAACTGAAACCCAAGAAATATACAGGCTTTGAATACATCATTGATTAACAAGTATAATAGTACACATACAAGTACATGCAAGTATCTGTATTCTGGTGAATTAGTTTACAATGAGCACTTCTTATTTCCCCATCCATTGATCCATCAAAATGCAGAAACGATGCAAGAAACAGCATGCAACAGACAATTTACTTACTCTGACGGAAAGTACAAATCATCTAAAATAGGAAGGGTACTGTAAAGTTCTTTGTTTTTTTAAACATCAATACTGGAAAGGCTCATGGGGGGAAATACAATACAAAACAGGGGAAAATGGTCAAGACAGTTAGTCACAAAAACACAAGTACAATATACACTGTTGAAAGTATTATATAGAGTTATAAATTGGGCTAATAAAAGGATAACAGTTGTTTCTGTTCACAGCACTCCATAAAAAGTCTATGGGGAATGGTGAACATGCTTTTACCTGCAACAAGCAGCATGATTTCAGAAGAGTTCATTAGCTCCGTCTCAACCTGCAGGAGCATTGATGGAGGCTCATTGGTTGTCATGGTTTCATTGTAAATAAGAGTTGTGGTGGATGAAGTGGTGTCATTCCTCTCATCAAGAGGATCTGCTAGAAATGGGCAGAAAGGAAACTTAAAAACCGAGAAATACAACAAAGTGATATTTTTTCTAGTATAAAATGGGGGAGGGAGACTTAGAATACATGATTTTAAAAAAAAATCAATATTCTCATCTGCTTGAAAAGGAGAAAAAGGAGACTTATAATCAAGGATTACATCAAAATAATCATCATATAAAAATTGGGGATAAATGAAATTAAGAATAAAGGGTTACAACGTATCAGCCTCATTATTTTTCCTGCTACAAATGAAGAGAATTAAGGCTTAAAATCAAGAATTTAAAAAAAATATATAGATTTTCTGCTATAAATGTAGAGAAGAAGGCTTAAAATAAAGGCTTACATGAAATAATCATTACCTTTTCTGCTATAAATGGATAGTGAGGACTTAAATCAAGGATTACAACTTAATTTGTTTTCCTCCTACTAATTGGGGGAGGAGACTTAAATCATGTATTTCAATAAATTAATCATTTGTTGCTGAAAATAATGAGAAAGATGACATAAGAAATCAAGGATTTCAACAAATTAACATTTTTTTACTGTCTTAAACAGAAGGAGAGGAAACTTAAAACCAAGGTTTTTGTGCTACAAATATAGAGAAAGGAGACTTAAAGTCATGAATTACAACATTTTTCTTCTTCTTCACTCGCTCCTACTCCTAGCAAGGAAACCGATCATATGAATTCTTTATTTACAGTCAAGTTCAGTACTTTGATGGAGAAAATGAGATTTTAAATCAAGAATTACAACATTTTAATCTTATTCGTTGTTTAATATCACTTGCTACAAACAATAAAGCTGATCACATTTTCTTTATTCACATACAAGTTCTATATATATTTTGGCCTACACCAAACTGCAGAATAAAAACAGACTTAATATCATGGATTATATCACATCACATGCTAATCACATACAACTAAATTCTGAAACTGAACATGTTTTTATTTCTGTTTAGTTAAATATTTTCCTCTGCTAAGCATTAACAAAACAAAGCCCTCTATTGAAGTATTACTTTAAAACATTTTAGTCTAAAAAAAACTTTTAACTGTGCATAAATCTATTTTGAAGTAATTCAAAAAACATTTAAAAAAGTTACAGGCAACATGATTATTATCATTAGAGAGTTTTAATGGGCATTCTGCCTCCTTAGTATTTTTGATTATTTAAGTGCCATTTTGAATTACAAAAACACTTGAGGGAAAATGTCAATAATGCCTGCAAATGACAAACATTTCATCAAGTGTTGGATTATATCTCATCTGTTTGGAGCAAAAAAGGGCATTAACTCTGTGATAAAGTATATATATGAATTAACACCCTTCTGGCTTCGAACAGACGATTTCTTATATTATTTTGCAAAACATTTTGGATATATATTTTGACATAGCCCCAGATTGCTTTCATATTGTTGTCATTGAAATAACTAGAATAAACCACTGCCTTTAATAGTAGTAGTTCCAACCTTAACAACATGAGATCAGGATTTTTGGCACCGATTACCGACATAATGAATACGATGACGCTTGATGGTCGATAGTAGGGGGTGAAAAATTGGCAGGCATGGTCTCTTTCTCCATGACTATTAAGGATATTGGCCAGTTCCTGCCAAAATCATTTATTATGTCATAACTCATTATGGAGTAACAATTGCCCGGTGTTACACAGGTATTGCACACAATCATTTGTGTTCTGTGCAATAACACATCACTCGGCCTGCTGATTCTAAACTGCAATGGAGTAAACAAATTTATTACCATTATTACTACCTTTTTCTTTTTTAGTGCATCATCAGATATCATTCAATTACTTTATTTTAAAATGAAGTCTGTAAACGCCATGGAAAAAAAGTTAACTTATAATTTATAAAAAACATCATGTCTGATAAATAAGGAATTATGCCATTGATAGAAATATCAACTTTTTCCTGAAATCGATAAATACAAAGATTAATAGTTTTTCCAATACAGCATGAATGTTAATCATCTTTTTCTTCCAACAATGACATAATACCAGCAATCATAGCATTATTGACTTAATAATCTAGATAACATTTTTCCTATTTAGCAAATCACTGCTGGTTAACACATGATATATTTGCCCAAGTCCTGCACACAGCTCACAGGCTGTTTCAGAAAACTGAACATTATTGTTGATCTGTTGGGTTAAAAGAAGTAAATAAAACAAAATTTATTTCTGTTTATGTATCATTCGGATTCTATATCAAGATGCATCTCAAGCATGCAGGTCTATTGTACAGATCCCACTTTACCTCTTTTACGAGGCGGTTAAATATATCTTCAACAATAAGGTAGGCAAGTCATTCCATCTGAAAATCTGATTGAATTGCACCAAATCACCTGTCCTTCTCAGACTGGCTTGCATAAAGTGCATTTGCTATAAAAGTAAATGTTTTAGTCAACAATTGTTTGCATTGCTTGACACAGCTTTGACCAAACAATGACACATTACCAATTTGCAAGGTTAAAATTACATCATGGGAAATGGTGTTAAATCCACTCATTTGGTAATGATTTAGCAATTTGTTCAAATATTTGTAGTAACAGAGCAGGAAACAGTTTCATTTCGATAAGAAATAAAATGGGATCTGTATTTGTAGAACAATGCTCATGCAAAACGATTCTTTTTAATCCCATGCATGCCAGTGTCTCATCCTTTTGCCTTATAAGGCACATATGACAAGCCCCTGGCATGCCAAGGGTTAACGGATTCAAGCAGTATACCTTTGGTGGTTAGCGTAGCCTGCGTGATGCCCACTGTAAGACCAGCAGTGGTGGTGGTGAGGGATGCTGGGTTGGCAGTACCTCGTGCAAGACATCGGAATGTGCGGTTGTCTGTGTGCGGGCTCACGCTCTCCAACAACAGGCTGTAGTCGGTGATATCCAGACTGTATCGGCCATTTTGTATGTAGGAGGAGTTCACAAGGTCGAAAGGCATCTCCATCTAGTGGATTAGGAGTTGGGAGAGAGAAAGAGAATAGATGAATTTGATATCTACTAAAAGGTCTTATCATTATTCATATCAGATTTAAAAACAGAGATGAAAGGAGAGGGGGAAAGGAAAGAGATAAATGTGATAAATAGGGCGAGACAGGGGGAAAGTAGAGATAGAGATGAAATGACAGAGAGTGAGAGAGAGGGGAGAGAGACAGACAGAGTCAGAGAGAGAGAGGGGCACAGAGACGGAGACAGATAGACAGAAAGAGAGGGGGAGAGGAGAGGGGAGAGAGAGGAGAGAGAGAGAGAGAGAGGGGAGAGGGGAGAGAGGAGGAGAGGAGGGTGAGAGGGGGAGGAGGGGGGAGGGGGAGTGAGAGAAAAATAATTCCACATCTACCCTAGATCTCATCACACATTACTTCATAATTACTACCACCACCCATTTCATACCATAAACCCAGTGAAAATAAAATTCTTGAGAACTGTACAATCTAAATACACTTATCAACATAATAAAACATAAATCTACATTGTAAACATACCCGCACTAACTCAACCGAGTACATGTCATCACTGCATAAAAAGAAGCTAGAACTATTAATCATCTGTACAAGAAAACCGCAATGACTAAAATGTACCCCTAAATTTCCTCATTACTGTGTATATTGCTTGGAATGAGATCCTGGTCAAAAGTCCTTTCACCTTGGACCTTCTTTGCGCTTATTTCCTCCCCTGGTCCAGGAACAATCCTTGACCACAACATGGTGTAGTCCCAATTTCCTTGACATGTGTTAAATTGTTCATTTCCTTCCCTCAAGGTAATTATCTCTTTTCTTATTAAACCCATTGAATTCTACACCCAAGATAATCCAGACTGGAGTCTATGGAAAATTGTGTGTTATACCAAAATCAAATCGTGAAGGTTAACTGTTAACTTACTTAGTACTTCAGCTAGGTTTTCTTAACCTATACATGTATACATGTATGTAACCATTCGCTTCAATTTTATTTATTTATTTTTTTTTGGGGGGGGGGGTTCATTTCCTCCCAATTTCAAACTTATTCAGACTACAGTATAATTTTCTTAAATTTCTTGTTTAAAAAAACAATTAAAATGACACAATTATTGTACTTGACATTAGAATCTTTCCATGTGTACAAACTTACATATAAATTCAAAGAATTCACCCTCAGGCACTATCCTTAATACCACTTTCAACGATTCCTACAGCTTTATGTTGATTCTCTCATTGTCACGCACCCAAAATTCCCCCGGGAATGATTAATGAATGGTATTAGGAAAGCACTTAGACTTTTATCTGTAAATATATCATCTTTGATGAGACAAGTTGACGACTACTCTCATCGTAATGCTAGTGTTCAGATAACAGGGAATGGGTAACAAAAGTGCAATGCCCTTTGAGTTTACCCACAAAAGCAGCATTCCCTCCACCTATACGCTATATGTGTTGTTTCCTCCTGATAATAAGTGCCGCTACAACAAGGATGTTAATAATGTAATGACACCTACATAGAAATATACCATGAAGGCATTATGAGCGCAGGGTAATTTACAAAATGACCACGCATTAGGGTAATAACTGGACAGCATTGTCTCATATCCTAATTATCAAAGTGGTATTTATCTAATAAAACAGTTAAACAGAATAGCAAGTAAAATGTCATGAACAGTATTCAAATTCAATTCGATTCAATATAACAAAAATATGAAAAAATGAAATATTAAAAGTATTTTTTCTAAATACCACAAGTGTGAGAAAATAATTCTGTCTTATACTAGTATCATTAACAAAGTATATTGTCAACATAACAGTTGGCTATATTTTCCCATGTATCAAGCAAATTTGCTGTAAGAATAAAGTAATTAAACAATTTAAATTGAATTATTAAGCCATATTAAGTAAAACATAAAATAATCCATGGTATTTTTCAGTTATTTCACTGCTGCAATAGTTTTTTGTTTTTGTTATGCCCCACACAATATATTATCCTTATTATTCCTTTCCACTCTACTTGTGGTCTACGTCAGTTTGGAGCTAGTGAAGCAAAAGATTCCAACCTCAGTAGACCAGGTAGGTCCAATGTCATCACTTTATCATAACAATTCTCTCAAACATTCCACTTCAATGCATTGCACCACATACATATATATTATTCAACAGGCTAGTTCAATTGAAAATATGAAATCAGCATGATGCAATTTCACTGTTAACCATGAGTGGTTATTATTACCCTACCACAGATGTCACCATCATCATCATCATCATCATCATCACCCTCATCATCACCACCCTCCTCCTCCTCCTCCTCCTCCTCCTCCTCATCATCATCATCATCATCATCATCATCATCATCATCATCATCATCATCATCATCATCATCATCATCATCATCATCATCATCATCATCATCATCATCATCCCCCCCCCCTCTCTCTCTCCCTTCTCCTCCCCCCTCCCCCTCCTCATTTTTACATTAAATTTATCAGAAGTAACACTATTTTGCTGTCATAACCATTATAAAACAAGTTTCAAGTACTACAAGCGACAATCGGTATCAATAGCAGCAGTAGCAGCAGTATCTGCCTTACTATCATCATCATCATCATCATCACCACCACAATCATTTTCATCACCACCATCATTGTCATTATCATCACCATCATCATCATCTTCATCATCATTATCATCACCAACATCACCATCACCATCACCATCACCATCACCATCACCATCACCATCACCATCACCATCACCATCATCCTCCTCACCACCATCACCAAACATCCTCCATGTCTTCCTTCTCACTAAGAGGCTCATCCAGTACCATCCTCACTATCCTATCCTATCTTTCCTTTAATATTCACATCACTTTACTCTGACTTTATAACGTTACTCTGACTTTATAACATTACTAACATCTCATCCTATGTTGGAGCAGCATGGGCTATCACTGTATCTTCCTCTCTTTACAACAATTGCCTTCATCACCTTATCATCACCACATGCCTCATTAGGATTCTATGCCTCCTCACCATTGTCTGCTCAGAGCAAAAAGGGCATTAGCCAAGATCATTTACACAGGCTTAATACCCTTATGGCTTTCAACAGACATCCTTGGTTTACAGCTGTAGCTGGAGTCCAGCATTGCTTTCATTCATACAGTACTACACAGTACATATTACTTTGCTTCTTATATATGTGTACATGTAGGCTTCATCCTCCTGCTTCTATTTTAACATGTTCCGGCAACAATTGCTTGGCGGTCAGTTTTCTACAGCAACCAAATTCTTAACCTCGACCCTATACCTAACCCTAACCCTTAACCAACTCCGGAACTAAACATAACAACGAAGTGCCACCTAAACCCTGACTCTGTATCTTTAATAATGCCCAGAGAAGATGTCGCCGGAGCAAAATATCAGATCATTGTTATACGATATAACTGTAAAGGGTTTGTGCTTGCAAACATATCGTGTGTTGAGAGCCAAAAGGTGTTAACTCCATGTAAAAGCGTTTCAACACCTTCCTGACAAATATTACTTTGAATCTTATTGTAACTTGCTCTCCTATTTATCACAATGTTGATTATCCTGACAATGATAATTATTGTTACAGAAAACTTTCCCATACATTCCAATCATAATGATCCTGATATCATACCTCTGTCCATGATACGATGACTGTGTTGGGATCGACTCTGGCTTGCATGTGAAGGAAAGCATTGCAGGGAAGTCGGGCAGTTTGTCCACGGAAGGCAATTATAGTGGCAGCATATGAGCAGGATGCACAGAGGAGTACTGTGAGAGAAAAAGAAAAGTAGATATAGGGAAGGTTAGATTACTAACAAGGTTGTACAAAGTGGTATATTTCATAATCATTAAGTCCATGTAATGAGTACATGTATGTTACATTACATGAGTGTGTAATAAAACTACAACATTTGCATAATATATCACCTTTAAAAGAAAAATGTTCAAAGCTTGTACCCTACATTTTACATACTACACCATGTACATCATTGCTAAGTATAACATGAAGTATAATTGAAAAGTGAGAAGACTACATGTAGTTTGCAAGGCAGAAGAATGTTGATATCATGATTTATTCAAAATTTAAAGACAATGGGTGGTATTCTCATAAGTTAAGCCGGGACTAAGTCCAGACTAAACAAGAATTTTAGTTCACAGTTCTATGGAATGCTAGGTTTCATCTTCCTCCTTCAATATTCATGACAAAGATAATCTACCAAAGACTTTATTAAAAATCGGTTCATACTCATATTATCTTTTCTTCCTATTTCATTGCAAAATTAATATTTTGGACACTTTTCATTGCAGGATTAGAAATAATCTGTACAGGGTAAATGAGTTGGCAACAGGCACTCCATAAAAGTGTGAACTAGTTAAGCCAGGCTTAACTTAGTACGCGCTATCGGAATACCACCCATTGCATTTGATGCAATATCTTAACATTAGCCCTTACGCTCTATAACATGTCCATGTGCAACCACACTACTCAAGTGAATAACAAGTGCATACATTTAGTATATGCTCATACAACACAAAAGAGTGCACTTTTAGACAAAAAATCATTATGGAAAGGAAGTAAAACGGACATATATTACATCCTGACTTTAGGGAAGTCTGTAAATGATATATGTCTCTTCCTCACCTCCACATTCAATACAAGTAGAAACAGGTGTGGCATCATATGCAGGTCAGTATTAAAATACAATGAATAGGTTAATTGTGTTATTATATCTTAAGTCATAGATATAAAACCCAGTGTAAATTTTATTGCATAGAGTTCTACTACTTTCTTTATATAACCTATAAGATAATATAGATAAATTAACACTGTTTAAAGGATAAAGGTTAGATTGTATGAATTCAAAATTTAAAGTTCATCCTAAACACATTTGTATTATGAGGAGCTAATAGACTACTTTTGCTGCATACATGTACATCTGTGGCAATAATCCAGTTAGTAAAATATTTAAGATTGCCTCATCAAACTTCTGTCACAATCAAATGTAGCCCTCCCTCAAAATACATTTCCTTTGATTCTAAAATTTAATAAGAACGCTGTGGACAATATCAAGCCAGAATATTATCAGCTCCAAACCAGAAGGATGCTAACTCTATAAATAAACACAGAGATAAAGCTCTTCTAGTTCTCAACATGATAATATATGCTTCCACTGTTCTGTGATCTAGTACTTCCCTAAGTGGACTAGAGCTGAAAATCCCCTGCTCTATCCGACCTCATCTATGTCTTCCTGGACGCTGCATTATAGGAAGTCCCTCTCGCAATCGGTTTCCCTGGCCAGGAATTAAGGGATATTCAACTCAACTCTTGCCCCCCTTGCAGGATGGTCTAGATAAACAGCTCTTTGAAGTTCACTACATCCGTTCTCCCCTTTCATGCCCTATCTATCTCTGCATGCACTTCATGCTTAGAGCATTAAGACAGAAGCTCAATGGGGTTTCAAATACTTTAAAGATACTATGTCCCTTTTGCAGCCTACATCAAATTTCAACTTTGTACATGTATTGAATATGTACTTACTACATCACATATAATTAAAATCATTAGCTGAATGGGTAGCTCCTTTACATCAAATTGGAAAAGAACAGGCCAAAGAAAAAGACAATGACAGCTACCGGTACATTTACATGTACATGTACTTCAATATATGAAATTTTTTCAAAACAAAATTGTCATTTAAGGCAGCTATTTCAATATTTAGCTATAAAAGCTGGTGATATTTTGTAAAAGAATCATTTAGGTAAAATTGCATTGCTGGGCCTACTTTTAGGCCAATCAAAACTTTGCTATTTTGTTCATTATTTGATGCATCATGAAATATTGATATATATAAGGTATTTCCACGGGCCCTTTTTGCATTTAGAGTGATTTTTTGTGGAGTTCAGGGGCAAATCACCCCACCCCATATCTGTGTTTCCCAGTCATTTTTCGTAATGATAGTCCTGCTCCCCTAGTTATAAGGCTATCAAATCAATGATTTTAGGATTTTCTTAATTTTTTATGTACAGAGCCTTCTTGTAAAAATGATTTTAAAAAGTGTTGAAATTACTGATAAAGCCACTGTGGTAAAAGAAGAAGAAAT
The DNA here is from genome assembly GCA_037976565.1 of Mesocentrotus franciscanus. Taxonomy (NCBI): domain Eukaryota; kingdom Metazoa; phylum Echinodermata; class Echinoidea; order Camarodonta; family Strongylocentrotidae; genus Mesocentrotus; species Mesocentrotus franciscanus. The sequence goes on from CP137666.1 coordinate 54,954,722, forward strand.
AAACAGCCATTATTTTGTTGTAAAGATTACCTGCCGATTGTACTTCAATCATAAATACCATATAAGCTCATTATTATACGTTAATCATAATCAAAATTCTGTTTCCATGGAAATGATGATCCAGGGATTCATCTGCATCTGAAAATATACAGCATCGGCAGTCCTGAAGAATAAGGATTAACAGCCAATAGGAAGAAATGGTTTGTCTGTAGTCACCTGTAGCTGGTTGAAGAAGAAGAGTGAATAATTTTCTGCCATCAGCACCCCCCCGGGTCCCAGCAAAGAAGGAAATTTAGTGAAATTATCAATTATCACTTATACCCAAGGGTCACAGTGATTCAGCTCACTTTGTCTATCGCAGACACAAGTGCAGCTGAATACTTAATAAGAAGAAGAAGAAGAAGAAGAAGAAGAATTTCCTGATGTCTTTAATACACACTATTGCTTTTTGTAAATTATTTGTACCATTACCATATACTTGTACCATTGAGAGAACAAAGGCAATCCAGATTTATAAAACCAAAGCTGGATTACACTTATGACTAAACTCAATAACTAGATTACTTTCACATTTCGCTAAATTAAGCACATTTGTGCTAAATAAGACAATTATAAGCTGCATAAGTACGATAACAGGCTTAATCAAAAGCAGGGTGAAATTTTTGCTTCATCCATCTGTTCAACAATCTACACAAGTTTACATAGTAAAACAAATCACTCTATATCTCAGTGCATAATTCCTTACTCGTCCAATATAAAAACTCAAGGATTGCGGAGATGGCTATCTTGTCTGTAACATACAGTGACCTTTACGCAATTCCTCGCTTGTCCATTGCATTGTACATTTCATGGAATTGACAATCAGTAGTCTACATATACAACTACAGAAATTCTCTGTAATAAGTTGATTTTGTGAAGGATGGCAGGTAGATTCCCTGCATTAAATTGAACTGAAGAAGAATTTGAACTTTGTCTGCATTTGCGAGGGGAAATTGATTGCCATGCAGCCACTCTGGAAACCCATGCTTTTCTTTGAAATTCAACAGATACTTTGAAACATTGAATATTATTCATAGGGCTCTAACGATGAAAAAAAGTGAACACATCACAAGCTTACATGCATGTATGAGTATGATGTATTGTCCATTTGTACATGTAAGTGTGAAAAAGCTAGGGTTGCATCAATGTCTTGTTCACTTCAATCATTAAATCTAAAAGGCTGTACAAGCATTGATCTATTTAATATATATTTAAATTCTTAACCTCCTCTGATACCTTCTTCTCTTTCCAATACATATTTCTGTTTTGCTTTTCATTTTTACTTTCTCTCTCCTCTTCCTCTTTGTCTCCTACTTCTTCCCCTCCTTCTCCCTTTTCTTTCCCCTCCTCTCTCCTCTTCCTTCTCGTTCTTCTCCTTCTCATCCTCCTTCTCCTTCTCCTCCTTCTACTTCACTTATCACATGTATTATCTTACTTTATCTTCAAGGTAACAGACCTCAGCTCTGATGAGCAGTCTGAATATATCAGTGAGAAGAGGATGCACTGGTCAGTCATACCCCCATGTGAGTTATTTCTATCATTCAATTAATGTATATGGTTTCCACTCCCTGGAATGCTAACCATGTCATCTTAATGCCTTCTGCATGCTTCAACATCGATCTGATGTGGGCAGAGTGTTATCGAAGTGAGGTGTGAATAACCTCAACACAGCATAATCCATGCTCTTTAAGAGTATCTTGAATTCAGGTAAAAACATACCAGTTTGTTTGGATTTATTTTAGTTTCATTCAAATTCATGAAATAGTTACTAGCTATACTGTAGGACCATATATTGTTAACATGTATTTCTTTGTTCACTCTCACCATCTTCAATATATTCATGTATTAGTATTTTTGCACAAACAAAAATGCAAGTGGTATAGATGCGTAAATGATATTGATGCAAAATTAAGGAATGTTGAAATTTGCACTTTGCGAAAGTTCTACAGGAAAAAATTCTTGTCTTACAGTATACATGTAATATGCAATAACTAAAAATCTATAAAAAGTACTCTAATTATAAGTGAATGAATTATACTCATCATACATGTAGGATACTCTGAACAAATATCTTTGTATTGATGTACATGTCGAATATCAAGGAAACTAAAATGTTTTCATATCTGGAGTAGATTACCCTTTTTTATTGTATTTAAACCATTACGGTTGATGCATAAGTGTACCTACATGAAACCTACGTTACATGAAATTCATACTTTTCAGCTTTAGATTTAATTTTCTGTATGAACCAACATTTATTTGAAGCTATAAAAAAATTTACCAAGAGAATAACTCATGTAAAGATCTATTAGAAATGCATGTGACAATATGGTGAAGCTGGCCCAGCAAATATGTATCATAATCTCCCTTCATGAATATGTTTGACAGCACACTTGCCACTTAAAATAATATATAACCACTTATCTTTTTATTTGTTTATTTATCAGGGCAGCTCTCTCAGTATCCTCAGATTTATGCCACAAATTTTGGTTTTATGGTGATATTAATAGTTAATAAAAGTTTAATTACCTGAAACATGAATTTGAGTATCATATTTAATGATTCTTTGATTTTGTACATGCATCATACTTCAGATTGGCAAACAATAAATCTTATTAACTGCATATAGGTTTAAATATCAGTTAAACATATTTATGTGCAATGGACCTTGTGGCAGATTAGCCCTGTGCTAAACAAGTTATCCAATAAAGTCTACTACTACTACTACTACTACTACTACTACTACTACTACTACTAAACATGGCAAATATACTAATATATGGGATTGAAATATCTGCATTTTTCTTTGATATGATAATATATTATACAAAATATGGCTGTATAAAAATGATATGCACTACTACATGTTGGTGTGACACAGTTTCACACAGTATGTAACGAGTGCTACTCGTCTTTTTCCCCCTCATTTCTTTCCATTTCTTCTTTAAAATACATCAGTTACACCATTCTCATCTCTTCTTCTCTTTCAAGAAAATATTCAAATATATCAAATAGAAGATAAAAACTGCCTAATAGCAATGAAAGACATATGATCCTTATTTCTCACTATGAACTACAGCAGTAAACAATTGTAGCACTGAGAGCCAGAAAGGCATTGAAGGACACATTTATATTATAGCTAACACCCTTTTGGCTTTCAACATACACATTGTCATATGAGGGACATCCCCTAGAGCTAACCCATTATCCCAATTACATGTACTACATCATAAAACACAGATAGTATTCCTTACAACTGACATCACACGTCACTGGTAAACGGGATGACCCGCGTTGCTCGGCTGCAGTCAGCTACATGTACGTGTTCTGCCTAAGAAGCAGCAAACGATGTCATATCCTATCGTTACCATGATAACGGCATACAGGTGCCATATGAATTACTAAATGCAAAGAAGTTTGACTCGTTTAACATGCACTGTACGCCTAATCAGTCAAATAGTAAACAAGTCATTGCAAGTCAACTCATGTAGCATAGAATTAGTTCCTTCAGTCAGAATGTTATTTACACTTCATTTAGTTAATCCCACGGCAAAAAGGAAAATTCTCATATTCATACCAGTACACGTAGTATGAATATTCAGTTTGCTGGCTTCCCATAAGAGTAGGATATGTTAATGTCAATTCTTACACACCCATCTTGATAATATTATAATGCTTACATATACATGTAGTTAAAATTCACTTTCAAATTGATGCATCATTGAATCATTGACGCATAATTATCTTCATATTTGACAATAAAAAATTTGATTTAAAAAATTTAAGTTCATGGCACTAAATTCAAACTGCACAAACAGTTAATTTTTTGTTGTTGAAATTTTGAAGTTATGAATTAAGAATCATCTGTTGGAGCCACAAGGGCATTCAGTTAACTCATATACTTTAACACCAAGTTAAAACCTTGTATCTCAAATCAGACAGAATGACAGCTTTGTGTCACTTCAAATATCTGCTTGCTGCTTCAACAAGATTATGCTATAGAACAGGTACATTTCTGAGCACAAACTACATGTATATCAACCACTCCTTTCCTTTTTTTTTAAATTAAATTTTAAAATCATGTCATAGGCTAAATGTCCTTAAACCAGTAGATAGTCGAATCACTCTTAGTTGGAGTGGTAATATAATACTACATAAATTCATATTGCCTTGTCATAATTCAAACATAAGATGCCTATTACTCCAAATTCTGATTCTCAAGTACCCAACTCACTTTTTATAGGCAAAGATATGATAAGGATGTATCTATCTCTCTCCCTCACACTCCTTTTTATTATCTCTCTCATTTTCTCTTCTGCTCTCTGTACATCTCATGTTCTCCCTCTCAATCTCTATCTCTCTTCATCTTACTTCCCTCTCTTTAATTTGTCTATTATATGCTTTTTTCATTCAAGTCCAGTCCAACCATCCCCCCTTCCCCAATCATCTCTGACTGTCCTTCTCTCTGTTTCTCATCTTATTTACCTCTCTGCAGTTTGTCCACTTTGCTTTCTAGTCACATCCCGCCTCTCTCTCTCTCTCTCTCTCTCTCTCTCTTTCTCTCTTCTCCATCTATCACTCTAGATTTCTTCTTCCCATCTCTCCATTTAGTACTACTTAAGATTTAATGAGAGGAGTGCCTCCAACCTCTCAAGATCGTGGTTGTAATTTAGTGTGAGAGAGTTACAACCTAGTGTTACCATTTGAATATAAGGTCGATTTGCAGTATGAGTCACTGTTCTTTACTCACTTTTCTTTCTCTTGGTTTCATACTCTCTATAACTCTTCAAGATGTCAATTTTTCATTTTCGTTAAAACATAAAACTATTGATTGCACACATGAATCAAACATCAGGATTAAAGTTCCATATAACATTCTCTGCATGCCATGTTGGCCTAATACCTTTGTAAGTTGGGTACATATTGTACGTCGATGAGGGGATACTATTTCAAATGAAGAAACTATTGGACTTTCCTAAATTAAGCAAAGACAAAATATGTCTGCTTCCTAAAATGGTTCAGTGACTGTTTAACCATTTTGACTAAACCAAAGTATTCCATATGAAACTCACATTCATCCAACTTATCATATATTATCAATATTACCCATGGTAGCCCTACATGATTTCCTTGGGGTCCTGACTGTGTGGGGTAATCCTAATTTGTAACAGGGGCACCTGACTGTAGTACAGCAGGAAAGGCAAATGTGGAAGAGAATGATCTTCCCAAACCTCAAATATAATCATTCTACATGTACCTCAATCAACATTGCAGAAACATTCTGGACTCTCAGCAATCCAAATCTAATAGCGTATTTGCCGGCAATAAGGCCGCAGCGCCGCATAGGCCGCACCCCTAACTTTGACATTAAAAAATTTAAAATTTAAAAATTAAAAAAAATTAAAACGAAAAAAATAAAAAAACGGACCAAACAAAATATTTGTAATTTTTTTCTACAAACTGATACCAAATCCATCAATATTCTTATAAAATTTACAGGAAAAAACTAAGTTTACCTCAAAAATTATCGTATTTATTTAGCAAAACTTCATTGATTTTGAAGCTAGTACTGTATCGCAGGCACAATGTACGGTGTAATGCGAAATTGCGCCTACCACAATGTACGGTGTAATACGAAATTGCGCCTACCACAATGTACGGTGTAATGCGAAATTGCAGGAAATGGATACGAAGTGCGACTTCAGCTGGATGCGCAGTTGCGTTTCGCGGCAGCTCCGTAACGGTACCTTCTTTTACTTTTTAGCGATGCATTGGCACGAACTTAGATCTAGATCTATCGCTAGATGTTGTTTTATGAAGTTTATTTTCATCTTCATGTCAACAATGCAACATAAAATAGTCGGTAAGTTGTGTGGAAATGTCCTGTACCATAGTGGTATAGTCATTGTAGACCCATATGTATGAATACGTGCTGTTTTGATACCTGAATTTTTAGTTGTTGCGCATTGGCCGCACCCAGACTTTTTGATATTTTCCCGTCCGAAAGTACTGCAGCGTTTATGCCGGCAAATACGGTATGTAGCCTCATATACATGAAGGCAGGCAACATTTAACTAGGTTTAACTTTTAATAGTACATCTTTACAAATAATATGAGCCATATTCTTTCAATATGAAGGCTGGTGAAAATCTTATTTATTTTTTGTGGGTGACATTTCAGGTCATTAGCAGGATATCAGTGTTTGTGTCTACAAAAACATGTCTGACAGGGTTATATCCTCGTTAGATCTTTCTCACCCTGAGGCCATCGGCTTTATCTCACCTCCACTCTATCCAAACTTCCTTCCACCAGCTCATCCAAAAATATGGGTCAAGTTTTCCAATCCTGGGCCTTGCCCACTGGCACGACTTCAGTTTAACCTCAGCCACACTGTACCTCCACGTTTCCTTCAAACACAATCTATATATTCAAGGAAGCCAGGCTGTACAAGCACTGTACCTAGTTTGGTAGGAACGCGGCAGGGAGAACGGACCTGCACCATTCTCATGAAGATCAAGTGTGAGGGTGCCGAGATAAGTTGAGAAGAGTCAACTGTAATTCTATTACCTGAGATGAGCTGGTGACAGGTAAACCTGTCACCGAAGAATGTCCACTATCAAACTCCTCTAAGGCCACTCACTAGGCACAGGTGTTAGGAACATTCATATAGGTTTAGATTCCACACCACTGATATCAAGAAAAAATTGAAAATTATAATTTCCTTTGTTAATGGGAGTAGAATAGACATCTACAAACCCAAAGCTTTTTAATGTAGCAACGGTAAATATGTATGGGAGCAGAGAGCAATTCCCTCTGGAAGGCTCTAAAAGAGCTCTGGTTAATGACCTTGTAAATGAAAATAAAAACTGCAGAAAGAAAAAATACAACAACAACAATCAACAGGACTCTGCATGGCTACCAAGAAACTAATTTTTGTATGCCTATATTCTTAAAACTAAATTTTTAATTTCCTTTGAGTAATTGAACAGTCCTTCATTTATAACGCAAGAAGTTCCTCTGTAATTATATGCTGTAAGACACATTTAGAGGGACTGAAGACTCCAAAATGTAAGAAATGTGCGTGTGTGGGATTGGTAAAGGGACACCCCTTAATATCGCAGATTTAGGAAATTGCATAAGACAATATTTAATCTCTCATTTCCTACATGTGTACCTTAAGTGTCTTATTATGCAAGACATTTGCCATATGGCTTCCAAGTAATAAAAGGGGACTGCACTGCACAGCATGTAATACATACTGCCGTGATCAGTCATGCTTTAAATGTGAGTGTACTGTCTCACAGCTCAATCTGGCTAAAAGCAGCACTTACATGTATACTGCATAAAACAAAACCAACCTCCATCTTGCATTAGAAGTGCATCCCATCTTCAGTAGATCCATGACGCAAGAATAGTAAACCATGCACTTCTGTGCACTTCTATCTAATTGTGATCATGTGTTAAACACTGCAACATCAGTGCATCTTTGGATATATGTACATTAGAGATACAGTAAGTCAGTAATGCAAATGATGTTCAAAAGTAAGTCCAAATGATTACGAGTATTAAATTCCTCTTAAATCACTTCCCTGCTTATAACACTTTTATAATAATTTTAGAGTTATTTGTACTGGGGTACAATACAAATTATTCTCTTTCTATTAAAAAATTCAACATTGGCTTTTCTATCACTAAATGCTGATAATTTTTCTTTAAAACTTCAGTAATTTTTTTTGGGGGGAGCCAAATTTATAAACAAATCAACTTTATGCACATGACCATGTCAAAATGTAAAATGATAAGTGTAAGCACATACCTGAGCCAATGAACCAAGCATTTGTCCTGAAACTGAACTCTACAGACTTACATACATGTAGCTCCTTGACAAAGGGCAACATTACATGAAATTATGTAAACAATAATGGTGGAACTCTAGGAGCATCACAGCATGGCAAACATGAGTGCTATACTTGAAGCCACCATTATTAATATTATATACATGTAAACAACATTTTGAACATAAATCCTTAATAATAATAATCTAATGATACCATTTAACATTCTATCTCTTCTTATATAAAAGGTCTACTTTATGATGACATTTAGGAGGCTGCCACATGCCAATCACAAAAATTGTGTGTTATGGGGCACAGAAATTCAACTCTTGTAAGCAACGGGAAATAATAAATCACGTTGGCTTTCAAGACAGGGAAGTTTGTGTAACAAAATGTTTCTAAGGGCAGAGGAACCGTGGAGAGCATACAAGGGTGTGTGCCACGCTGACAGATAAGATTCGGGTTGCAAAAAAGCTTTGTCGCTGATAATAAAAATGAACAAAACAAGCGTTTCAAGCGCAACAGCACTGTTTCCGTATAGCAAGTGAATGTTGTCGCCACCACAACCACCAGAACTCTGAAAATAGATCAAAGACTGTTCTTTAATCCTCTGTTTTCTTTCTTAGTCATTTGTATCATCCATAGAGTCTGGTTTAAGAACATTTATCACTGATACTTGTATTCATAATCTTCTAATATCATCCGATGCTATCCAAGCTTTATGCAAACGGCCAAGTATGCAAAAATAGCAACATTTGTCTAACTGGATGGATTTATAGGACATGATAATGTCATTCAAATACGGGAAAGGCATTTTAAAGACAATGAGAATCCTTGAAGCGAAAATGAAAATCAAGCCGGTTTAAACCTCTTAGAGCAAGTACATTTCCAGCCATGTCTAATGGCAAACAATTGACTGGCTCACACCTTTATGAGAATAAATCTTCTTGGATTTCTTATGAGAGACATAGTCTGCAGGCACAGACTCTACATTGGACACTTTATCATAATTTCTAAAGCCCTGAGCAGAGCCTATGTATGTCTGTCAGTCTCTGGCTGTGTCATCCTATGCAGTAGGCCACAGTGCACAGCAACTGACAAGGGTATATATGTCTGCAAACTATTAGAGACACAAAACTACCAATCACCATGACTTTTCCTTCTTTGGCAATTCTTTAACCTAAGAGATGAGACATTCTACATCGGAAGTAAGCAACAGGATGATGTTTAAAAAAAAACAATTAAAATAAGCTTTCAATATCTCATTGCATCACCAAATATCCCAATTGCACATGTTCAAAATTATCCAACTCTACATTTTCATTCTTTAGGAAGATTCCTCTTTTGTTGATCTTGCCCTCCGTCAGAGGAACTTATTCATTTATGATCTCACCTTTCTGTATCCATTCAAGTGATTTCACTGGTAGAAATCAGTGAACAATTCCTCACAATCTGACCTTCTACATGGGCTATTATCACTGTCATTTCCTCTCTAAACTGTCACGTTTTTTTAATATCCCACCGACACTTTCCTGCCTCCCTTCCTGTTTCATACAAAAAAATAAAAATCTTGCATCACAGTCACACTGACTGGATCAAACAAATGCATCCATGAGAATTTCTTTTCTTGCCATAATTTGGAATATTTTCTAAAAATTTCTGATAATAAAAAATTATGAGTTGAAGAAGAGATATTGTCTACAAAAGGGATGTTTTCTTCAACTTACAAACTAAGAATTCTGCTCCATATAACGGCTTCCTCTCAGTGATATATCATCTTTAAATTTCTTGTTTCAGTAAGGAATTTGTGATCCGAAAGAGGAACTGTTTACTTATATAAATCTTTTTACTAATATACTTATTTTCTCGTCCCAACTACTTTCATCCTGGAGATTTGTCTCCAGTGGACTTTTCTGGACTTGATTAAGAAACAGTTTGATGTTTTGATCCTCTATTGCCCCAACTGATTCATGGGAAATCAAACGTGTATGGATGTGTACTAAACAATGGGTATAGGACTATGCTAAAATAATGCTGGGTCATTTGAACAAATTATGACTCAGTAGGCTTGCCTTCATCAGCCCGAGTTGGCCAAATATAGCCCGCTATTTTGTGATCCGGGAAATTAGCCCGAAGTTACAAATCGCGTCTTCATCCGCTCGAAACTCGAGCTCAAGAAATTTGCTCATTTTTTCGCGCATAGTGCGAGTCTTCGGCTGGTGAAGACGGACCACAAATAGCGGGCTATTTTGCAAACTAGCCCAAGATATCTTGGGAAGATTTCCCAAGCAAATAGCTCACTATTTGCGTCTTCACCAACTCGGGCTGATGAAGACAGGCCTAGAGTTCCTCTTCCGTAATCATCTATTCTTCTTTCATTATCCATCTTCCTATCCCTTATGTCCTCTTCCAGGAAGTAACAAAATAATATATAATATTTATAAGGGCTACATGCAATGTAATACTACTGCCTATCTATAAGAAGTACTACCGGTATTAGTAATGAAAGAGCATTGTCTATTGTCTAGGATTGGAATCATTGGATCCTTTATGTCTACAAGTATAAGTAACTTTAAGACTGACATAACCTTTCCTGAGTAAACCAGGAAAGGCTGTATACAGGGGTCACTTTCGCATCCGATGTAAAGTCCGAGTGTAGGAAACAAATTCTGATAAAAGTATCAAATTCATAGATTATCCCAGTGCTGTCATGTTACAGATAATCCTCCAAGTCTGACTACAGCATCATCAGTTTTTGCAAGTCATGAACTTTTGGGGACTGGTATCTCTCTTTGCATGATACTAAAAATTAATAATCTTTTGTTTTTATAGCACAGATCAAATATCGTACAGTGTCTGAATGTGCTATATACAAAGAGCTTCAGATTATTACCCCTGATTTATATCCCAGATGTACAAAGTGAGGATTCATTTGTTGATGCATTTGAGCTCCATTTTCCATTGATTCTTTGCAATATGATTCCAATTATGTATTATGATAATTGAAAGATGGAGTAGCACAAACATGAAACATGTGTGTTGTTCAAGAGCCTCACTCTAAACAAAAATTGCCTGTCTAAAAACAGATTATGCTGAGAAAAAAAAACCCAAATAAGTAGGGCTCAAAATGGAATATATAAAAAGAGAACTTGTTTGTTGATGAGCCTAATCTATCCTTTGATTCTTTGCACATGATTACAATTATGAATCATCGTAACCGAAAGATGAAGTAGAACAAACATGTAACATAAATATTTTTGAAGGGTCCCAATCATAAATTATTTTTTTTTAATCACAGGCCTAAAACTTAAAGTTTTTGCTCATAAAAAGGATGAATAAAGGGGCCTAGAGGGGAAAGTGCAGAGTGGAAAATAGACATTTATTTCATTTAGCCTCATACATGTATGGAGACTTTGTGTAAATTCCCAGATCACCGGGAAAATATGCAACTGTACATCAATACCAATACATTTCAAATGAACAACTTCTCACCATGCAAGAAGAATTGATTGAGATCATTTGCAATATCCTGTTGGGGAAAAAACAATCTTGTTCCAAAAGACATCTAGGTGCTTTGAATCACAGAATAGAAATGAACACTTCATGTCATACAACAACAAACCTTTAATATTTCAATGAAGATTAAGATATGTTGATAGATTATGACTAAAAGTCCTGCAAGGACGATATTCAGGAGAGCCGCTATTAGGCATTAAAAAAAAGATTTTGTAAATTGCCCTTGCGACCGACCCCAAAATCTTGAAATCTACAGTCGGCTTTTAATTTAATTTTTTTTTACCGTTTTTTTAGAGAAAAAAAATTTATAAATAAAAAACTTGTATTAAAGGTTCTATGTCCCATTTGGAGGCCCCAAAATGAAAAGGTTAAATTCCAACGGCATTTGAAAGACAATACTAATTTAAAACTTCCCTAAAAAAAGGGGGGCTTGAAAATGTCTTTAAGTGGGAAAATAACGACTATTAGTTGTCGAATCGACTTAGGAGCTATAGAGCCAGTAAGTAATAGTCTGATTTTTCAGACCATTGTACCGAATGGTCGTGCGTTTTATGCTGCGCAAAGATTCAATCAGTTTAATTTTGGCCATTACAAGAAGTGGGTTATTGATGTAGACAAATGCTCATGTACCCTTTACAGCTCATTTTATGTATGTTATTACCAAAGATGAAAAAAACAGTCAGTCACTCAATAGTGTCTGACAGTTAAGTCTAGCAAGTAAACGGGTTTCCTTGCATAATTTGAATATTAGGACACTGCTAACGTTTAAATTTCACAGATAGGACATACATGACATATTCATAATTCCTGCAAAGTTCTACAGAATTTGATGTTGGCTGCAAAAGGGAGATAGTATCTTTAAAGCATTCAAAACTGAGAAATATCAGCCCAAAGAGGGAGAAAGAAAAAAGATTTCTGACCGACCAACCCATGCTTTGGCACCTAAAGGGCAATAAAACATTTTTTGTTTTAAGGCCTTATTGTCCATCCATCAATATGGAAAAGATCCCACCACATGCATGAAAATGAAAAGAACATTTGCATGTGTTTCCTTCTTCTGTATTGTCCTGAAAATAAGAGCAGACTAGTACAGATGTATTCAGAGTCAGAAGGACTTTATGGCTATGTTAAAGTATATGAGCTAACACCCTTCTGCCACCAAACAGATGGTTTTCCTATGACTATAGGAGAAAGGATGGTTCAAGAAAACAGCATGGTAAGGGATTTGGTGAATGGATAAAATGTCACATGTATTTTGAGAAGATACTTGGGTGAATAAATTCTTCCAAATTTGAATTATCAATTCACCGATAGTCCACCTGATGACAAACTACATCCAGACAAGGCATTACATAAGATAGCGTACATGTGCTCTAATCATATTCATTACACATAAAACACTGCATGGTCCAGATGACAACATTAGTTCAACATTACATCAATTTCATGTTAAGAATCTTTGGTTGTTCTTCCTTTAGACCGCATCCCTGATAGGTTAGATTGGTACCAACTGATCTGTTAAAGTTAATCCAATATTGGATAATAGCATTAATGTATCAGCAGAGCAGAAACAATGACTCATTCATTCACTATGTACAGAATGCTCAGACTTTAAATCCATCTTGCATACCGGTACTACTCTACCTTGGGTATCATGTAGTCTGCTGAGAGCCACATGGACATTAACTATCTGTAGATCGATGAGTTATGCCCTTCTGGCTCTCAGTCAATCTCCTCTTCTTATCCTATCTTACTATATTTTGCTTAGCCTCTCTATTTACCCACAAAGTAATATCAACTTAACTTAAAATATTGATAATACAAATTTCACATCAAACATACATGTTTTATGAATTTCAAGCCATTGTTGAGTTTCTTTCTTTCTGCATACATAACGGATTAGATATCTAAGTATGTGTATTCTAAAATTTCTGGATTATCAATGTAAGTAATATATCACTATTAGTATTATCTTAAATCAAATGCATCATCTTGTTTTTTCTAACACGTATCTTCATTTATTTGAAATTAATTGTAAAAGCTAGTCATGGGAATCAGAATAAAAGCCACATCATTGTATCATTATATTCTTCCTCATCTCATATGGTGTGTTTTTTGTAACACAAGAGGAGGATTCTATTGTTGTTGGCAAAATGTATAGAAAAATAAGTTCATTATATCCTTCCCACTGAAAAAAGGGTTAATACAGCTTGATAAAGAATAATATATTCTTTAAATAAGAAAACATGCTTGTATTTCACTGTAAACATTTTATATTTTTGGTAAAGGGTTCTTTTTACCACTGTTCTTTTTGTAAAGCTTTCCAGAGCAAAATTGCTAACCTATCCTGTGGATTTTTTGTCGCTCTTTTATATTCATAGTATAAAACTGATACTGAACAAACTCAACAACATCACGATTGAGAAAAACATGATAGTGAGACATCATGGCATAAAAAAGTATCTCACATATACGCATGTACCTTGTGAATTCTCTTTTCATCCTATAGGTTATATATCAGCAAATGTTGTCAACAGAAAGCTTTTAAGTTTAAGAGCATTAACTAAATTGATCATGTTCTTCTGTCTCTAGGCATACAACATCAAGTACTACGTTGAACATAGAGATGAACTTCAAATGCAAGACAGTTCCGCCTGGAGTACCCTGTACATGCCCACGAATGTAATTTTGTGATTTACAGCACACCAACCAGACAAGGAGAGAGAATATATCTGCAGAACATGAATAAGAGAGTAGTACAGGAGAGTAGTACGGACAGGAGGGCATTCACCCCCCAGGCTACAATCAATTAACTAGATTAGATGTCTGTTGTGGGTCCAAATTTGCACCGTCTAGAATTACAAGGTGCTAAGAGAATGTGCATAAAACAGAGGGGCAAGTTCAACATTATGAGCAGCAGGACTAAATTCAATGCATCATTACCTTGGCCTGTCACGAAGGGAAGATATTGGCAAAGAGCCGTCATAGGAAATTTAGCATCTATTCTCGCATAATTGTTTCTTGGCGCAGTTCAGGGATATATCGTACAACAATGGCATTCACAATTCTGGCGGTTTGCCCAATCAGTCAGTGAGGTTGTCATTTTGATGTTATGTCTTCATTATATTGTACATTGACTCATAGGCCAGCAACTCACTACAGGTATAAACAGATTGAATAGAAACAAAAACTGAACAAGTATTTGCAATGCTTCATTTTTTCCCCAAGAATGATGTTGATGCGGACATTTTGTTTTTATTTCTTTTCTTCTACATGGATTTAAAAATGAATGGTCTGCACTCTGCACCATTTCTGCAAAAAAAAGTTTGAAAATACATTTCTAATTTTTGCTCTGAGTCACCCTAATCCATCCTGTTTAACAGTAAAGTGTTACTAACTTACATATACAGTTCATCGCTATTACATCCAGGTTCTAGCTGTCAAGAAAGGTAAAAAGCAATTTTTGGCTTTAATTATGGCATTTTCCATTAAATTGCAAAGATAACAAACATGCAGACTTCCACTCCAAGCAAGTAAAGTTCTTTTTACATTTACAAGATATTCAAAGGCTTTTTATGAAGTCAATACTCAATACCCTCATGTAAAATTCTAATCATAAAAGTCATCCCATTTTTGCAAGTACAAGTAAGTAAACCCATTATAGGCTACATGAAGGTTCAACAATGCACAATAACTGCTTATCACAATCGGGTTATAAATGTTGAAATACATGAAGGCAAAAGGGCATGGGGGAGGGGCTTTGATAATGGTCATTTTCCAACAAAGCCACTGATTTGTATAAACTCCCGTATGGAGATGTACACTCATCCTTCAAGATTTTATGCCAACGGAAAACTGACCTCTGATTTTAAGGACCTCACCTGAGAGATTTCATAAGATATTCAAAGGCATTTTTCGGAGGTCGATACCCTCATCTAAATAAATAATGGCCCATTTTTCTTGCAACTTTGGTCCAGTTTTGCCATTTTTTTTTCTACCATTCTTCTCCTCAGTGATGCAAATTTTACCCACTCCATCTGACAACCCGACACCTGTTAGAAGATGACATCATCACTTCCAGATTACAAATTTCTTGGGTTGTCCATCAGTGGAACACCTGAAGGCTTTCAAGATGGGTCAGTTTTCATGCCCCTTTCAATCTTGAATTCTAAGCCTATACCTGTTCAACAGAAACCTGTATGCTTCCAGTATGGGTCACTTTTCATGCCCCTTCACACTAATATTCTAAGCATATGTAAGTGCAAGCAGAGTCCTTCAAATGTTTAGTCACTTTCATGCCTTTTTCACACTCCAGTTCTAAGCCTATCAGTACAAAAAATAACAAGATATGCGTATAGGCACAAGGTATAACAAATTGCCAGAATAAAATCTGGGATAGAGACAAAATATAAAGATCCCCAAAAGAAAATCATGATTCTTTCCGTAGAAAATTTCCTTTAATCTGACAGTGCACATGCTGTTTTCAAATGCGACTTGGGCAAGAGGGACGTACATGGTGGATAAGCTTACAGGTCTTTCACAGGAGAATTTCTTGGACCATGTTCATATCCAAAGCAGGGTTTTTCACCTGTTCATTTTGGATGCCAGCGTGATGAGTCATCGCATTACAAAAACATAGGAATCACCTTCGCTCGTCAGCGCTGTAGCGTACTCCATTCCCTCTTGATTCACAACACTAGACAACAAATTTTCATCAGGTGTTAGATTTACAGAGAGTAGGTCAATGTGCATGAATACGAGAGGTGTGATGGAGAGGGTTTATAAATGTATATAAATTAAGGAAGAGGTGTTCTTCAAATACTCCTTCACTCTCTGGCTTTTTCTTCTTCTCTTCTTTTCCCCTTTTCTCTCATGTTATTTGAGTATCTATTATCCTTCCTAACACCAACTTCTATTTCTTTCTTTCTCTCTTAAATTGTAGAATTCACACACATTTCTACCCTTCCTTAAATTGGTAATGAACTAAAAATAAAGTATGGCAAATTCCTTGTTTTATTAGGAAATGATATTGTTTTTTTCCTCTAAAACCAGTCAGAAGAGCTATTACTCTTTCATAAATTCATGTAATGTAGATAAGAAATGGATATATAATAAATGAACTAAGAATAAAAAGGATTGTACAACAATTTCTGAAAGTTTTTTTTTTTTTTTTTTTTAATGTATAACTGAATAAATATAATTTATGTTCTCAATTAAAAATGCATAAAGAATTCAGTAGGACATTTGGGAACACCCTCTTCAGAATATGAAGTTTTATTTTCAGATCATCTTACCATACACGGTTACATCTATTAGATGTAAGGCAATGGAAAGTTTGAGACAAGACAAGTGGATGAAAGTGAAAGCAATAAGCACTTGTTATTTAGTACCTACTACCTCATGATGATTTTAGGGTGAAGACTGAAGAGGATTTGCATCCGTAAACTGATTAATAGTTTGTTTGTTTTTTAATTATAAATAAAGACTTCAAATAGTAATATAATTTTAGTTTTAGGTTTCATTTAAAGTGTAGTTATAAAATCATTATAAATTAAATCTACAAAAAAAGGTTTCTAGAGGAGTCTAAGGAAAATTATTTTCTTATTAGATATTAAGGTAAAAATGAACAATATTTTATACTATGCGATTGTTTACTACATGCAATTTTTGTAAAAATAATTAAAAACAATGAATCTATACGTGAACATGAACATTTCATTACAAAACAGAAACTGGTGTCTTGCTTAATATACCAAACCACTGCATAATTTCTTCATTTCAACAGAAACATATCTCAGATATTCTTCATATATTCAATAGAAAGAAGTACCTGCACTTTATCATAATCATAAACCTATGGCATAAAAAGTACAAACAAACATCCACCCCTTCCTTCTCCACTTGAGCGATGCCTTCCCTTACATTTACCACATCACTCAATCAAGGATCAGGATCTGTTTAGTTTTCTTCTTCACACCATTCATGGGCCAAGATGGGAACCCTTCTTTCCATAGACATAGCATGGCTCCTGCCATTTAAGGGGCACTGATGTCATGGAAAGGGGGTAACCAATCCTACTGGGTGGATAGAATGCAAACTAACTAGGCCATATATTGGGGGTTGGTGCAAGATTTGTCATACCTCAATCTTTTGTTACTTTTCATCATGTTCCTTTTCCTTTCCATTTATTTCTCTTCCCGTTCTCTATTCAATGGAGAAATGGGCATGGGCTCCTTGTGCCCCTATACATTGTATATACGCCACTTCTTCCTTTTCAAGGTGGATGGAGACTTATCCTGAACCCAAGGAATGGGAGACCAAAGAGGAATTGCTCAGCAAACCCACTCTGGTGAGCGCCACTAAATGTCAGGAGAATTATTTGAACTTGCCCGATCCATTATGCATGGCAATATTGACAGGTTTTCATCACCGTCTTATACCTGGTCTATCCCTCTCCATCTTGATTCATACTGCTTCATCTATCTTCATCTCTTTCTCTCTTTCTCTTTCTCTTTCTCTCTCTCTCTCTCTCTCTCTCTCTCTCTCTCTCTCTCTCTCTTTCTTCTCTTTCTCCATCTTGCCTCCTTTTCTTTGAACATTTCTTTTGTCACATTTCCGTGCTAAAACTCTATTTCTTGTCTGCTAAAAATTTCTCAAACTCTTTCTAATTCCCCAACCCACTCCCCTCCCTCCCTCTCTCTCTCTCTCTCTCTCTCTCTATTTTTTCCCTCTCCCTCCCTCTCTCAAATGCTTTAACTTTCATATGTCACCCCACACACTCTCTACAAATTTCTTTTTCATTTCTTGTCCACTTCTTCATCAGATTGGCAAACCAAAAGGCAAAAGGTCAACAGGTTCCCACAATCTCAAATTTCACTCTAAAGATCCCTGGTCAATTTTGTAAGTGGCGTCTCTCAAGTGAAAATACCAAGTTCCTGGTATTTTCTTCAAAAATATTTACATCTCCTACCCCTAGATTTTCTTCTGAACATTAATAGCAGTATGAGCAGGAGTTAGGGTGACTAAAAACGATTGACATACATTGTACATTTACAAGTAAATCACTAATTCTATGTAACCTTGCTAGACCTAGACTAACAGCTCCATTTACAAACTTTATTCATAGTTTTTATTAACTTCAGAACATCAACATGATAAGTTGATCCTGGGCATACAGTACACAAAGCAGATAAAATTGTGATGACATATATTCGGTATGTCATTCACATGATTTACACATTTCTTATTTATCCCTTCCATCACAGAATCAAAATTAAATTCTAGAAACATGTGAAGACACATTTCTTTAAATAGATACAAAAATTAAAAATCATCTTTATGTACATGTACGAATGTACAGATCAAGATGCATGCACAATTTTTGGCAAACGTAGATTACATTTATCTACTGAGACAGTAACAAAGGTCTTCACTCATTACATGTATTTTTACATAGTTTTTGAATGGCC
This sequence comes from Mesocentrotus franciscanus, assembly GCA_037976565.1. Lineage (NCBI taxonomy): Eukaryota > Metazoa > Echinodermata > Echinoidea > Camarodonta > Strongylocentrotidae > Mesocentrotus > Mesocentrotus franciscanus. The sequence continues at coordinate 54,973,581 of CP137666.1, forward strand.
TTCTGGGATTCAACAAATGGTTTGCTTTGTACTTATATGATTTAGAATTGTCCACCTTGTATGTATTACCGGGTATGTTTCACTGACATAGTTCAGATTGGTTTAGATTATGAATAGGTAAATATGATATGGTCAAAATGATCATAATCCTTCCCCAGATTAGTGAGATGTGACAGCTATTGTTATCAAACAAAACAGATATTTTTTCTGATTCATGGGTCAACCTGCAAAGCTCATAATACTATACATATATTCACAATCAATACCATGATCTCATCCTGTATGCATCTAATTCCATGCGTTTATCAAAACCCAAGTCATGACTCACGATGTTTACAAAATAAGCATGGCTAACCCCAAACCAACCCAATTTTTCTGTCTTGTTTATCGTTCTCGCCTGATCAGAAAGTAAATGCAGAGATCTCTGCTAATTCGATAGCTCTTAATCGGCACGATCTGGTCAATAATTGTAAGTCATCATCAAGATCAATCATGTCGCTGCCATGGCGATGAGTCCTCTGGCAAAAACAATTTGGGTGAAAGGGAAATTGCCCCCAGCATTTGTGGATTTTAGGGTTGCTCCATATGGGCCATATTTTTGGAACATCTTTTACTTTGACGATGTCAGGATGTCTTTCTTTTATATTTCGAAAGATGAAATTTTACAAGAGAGGGAAACTTTTGATACCAGTAAATCAAACGTGATTGCAATGAAGATATTCAAGACTAACCACTAAAAATACTGGCAGACTGTTGCATCAGAACAGCCTTACAAGCCTCAAAATACACTGTACTTGCGCCAGATATGACAGTTCATACTCCAATGTAGGCCTACAGAGTACACATCTGTGTTTTGTGAAATACATAGCCAATAACGGTACAGTTCATCTGTTTTCAGGCTGTAAAACCCACTATAAAAGTGAACTCTTCTTGACTTTGAAATTGATTTGATATAGGGCAGCTGAAAGTCTTTGTCCTCAAGGGTCTAATATCTGAAGCAAACCCCTACACTGTATATCTCAGAAACAGATGTAGCTCACCATGTATGGTCTTTCTTGTAGCCTATTCACACTTGGGGAAAATGAATATGAAACTGGTACATGTACATGTACATGTATGTAGAGACGTATGAAGAATCATGCGAAAGGGGCATACACACATGAAAAACATATCACATAAGGACATATTGTGTTTTTTTTAAATAGCTGAGAGGTCAGTGACATGACATCTACATGTAGCCAATCATCAGTGAGCACTCACAGCTACAGTACATACACATTTCAAACTAAAAGGACCCTGATTCTATAGATTTTTCATTTAAAATGATACTCAAAAATGTTTTTCACTATATACAACTTATCCATATACGGTGTTTCAGTATCAGACGTTTAGCCTAGGAAAACTGTATTACTAATCATTTAGCTGTGTACATGTACACAATGTACATATAGCTAAACAATGAATTTTTGGTGTCTGAAAGGGGAGTCACTGACAATCGACAGAGAGAGGTGAAGTGCAAAAAGCAGATGTTAGAAACTGGGTTTCTTGTTACTTGTTTCATGCTTGTTTTAAGTTCTAGGGTTCCATGTATGATACATGTGTAGCAGATGGGTCGGTCGCTATATGGTTCATCAAAATGAAGCAGCATAGCAGAACCATACTGTCCACAGGTCTGGATCCTTTTCTCAGATCTTGAGGAGGAGAGGTGTCACAATACAGATGAAGACAGCATAGGTCACCTTTTTCTGTAGCTTACAAACATAGTAGCTCAGGCACAAAATACACAGGACCAGGGAAAGGTATTTTCTCCAGGGAATCTCCTGCTCTAAAAAAACTATAACTGAGGAAATGTCTATTGTTTTCTAGAAAGAAGAAAAAATCAAAAAGAGCTCCCAAGGGGAATAGATAACCATGATGTACTATAGGTACATGTAAATTTGTAGACTGATACATGTACAGAGACTTGAGTATAAATCATGATCAGACATACTATTCCAGGCAGACAAAATACTTGTTGAATTAACAGAAGGAAAACTATTAACAAACATTAAGTGCATCACATGAAAACAATGGCAGAGTACACGCCTTCACATGCCTAACTTTGCATGCACACTTTGAGAGCATTAAATCATCTCCATGTATTCAATTGGCTATGGGGAAAATTACACTTCTTTGTTTACTCTGGATCAACAATAAGGTTGTCATTTCTCAAATATGTTGAGATTTGAGCACAGTGTCTATTATCTTTCATTTCTGACTGATCAAGCATCCTCTTCAATTACTGTCAATAAAGGATTCTTGATGCAGTCATCGAATAACATGCTGTGATAAACAGAGTACGAATAAGGGTGCGTTTATGCTCAACTTTTTCTGGCCAGAATGAGGCTTTTGTTATGTGGTTAGTTCAAAACACGGTTGCGTCCTTTCTCATTTTCGTAGAATCACCGATAAACGGCGATCATAATCGCCGATCGTAAACTCACAAAAAGGTGCATTTACGATCGGCGATTCTCCAAAAAGACGGTTTCTGGGGAAGCATAAACGTACAATCATTTGTAAACGCGTTTAAATGAGGTTCCCGGAAACGTAGCATGCGAAGTGCAGGTTTGCGAATCCAGCTGCAGAGCCCGAATTTGCCTGGAGGAGCCGGAGAAGGGGAGCATAAACAGTACACCTACGATGAGCGTTTACGATGAGCGTTTACGATGAGCGTTTCAAATCGCTCATTCTGCCTTCAAAAGTGAGCATAAACGCACCCAAAGCCAACAAGATCTCAAATTTAGCAGAAATATAATTTACATTTTGATTAGACCTTATACAGATACATTCATGAACATAAAGCCTATATGCCTGATGCACATACATGCATTTGTAATATATACATGTACAGTGTTAGTTGGGGTCATGGATTTAAAAATATAGTAGAAATATGTATTACTTGGGTGCATCTATTTGGCCTAACTCTATTAAAGACCAAATTGATTTTAGTATTCTAGCTCTGAACACAAATCAGCTATTCTCCAACAACAGATAATTGCTTGAAAAATAACAATAAACAGGAATGCAGGTATACTAGAAAAACTTTTTAGTGGTATAGTGTTCTACCCTCATTCATGTATCAGTAGGTATCAGTGTATCAAAAAGTAATTTGTTTAACCCTTCTACTTTAATAATCACTGAGCATTACCTTTGATGTAGACAAACTGATGCATTTGGAACATTGAAACTTCTGCCAAAATGTGGCTTTTCATGTCTCTGATGAAGATCTAACTGTAATGTTCTACGCGAGTGAAATCCTGCACTGAAATTGTAAGATAATACCTGATTGTGGTCGGCACGGACAGGCTGGATGATCACAACAACAGATCCCTTTCCATCTTTCAATTATCATGAATCATAATGGGAACCACATTGCAAAGAATCAATGGATACATCATCTGTTTGGAGTCAGAAGGATGTTAGCTCCGTGTAAAATGATACAAGGTAATGCCCTTCTGGCTCCAAACAGACGAAATGAGAATCAAAATGAATCGATGGTTTCCATTCTCTTTGAACATCTCTCCTAGATTAGAGGACTATAGCCAACCCTAAAATAATTGAAACAATTGAAAGTGTTTTAGCCACAGGAATATCAATGACATCACTTGGATAATCTGTGGTGCATGGATTTGATAGTTTTTTCGGAGAGCATATCCTGAGCTTGGACTTCATATCGGATGTTCATGTGACCCCTGTCTACATACATGTAGCAGCCTACAGCAGCCTATAGTATACTATTCTATTCATCCAATACTGGTATTCCAACAGTGTACCGGGTAGGCCTATATACATTTATACATTATAAAAATAACATGCCAAACCAATATTGGGGCTATTACGGTATAGGCCTAGACCTGAGCAGGCCCCAACACAGGTGAATTTTGCTTAATTTATAGTAAAAGGTGATCATGATTGGGTAAAAACATTACCCAAGATGGGCATACATACATGTTAGGAAAGCTTGTCAGACATACAATCACCCTCATGTTGAATAATTTTTACCCACCATTTTTTAAAGTGTAGGACTGTAAGTTTGACATATTTTAGCTCCTTGAGTAACTTATTTTGTCAGAAAGCGCACTATAAAAAATATCATATAATTACACGGGGGCCTTATCTCACGGAGGGACTAGAACATAGAAGGCCTTATACCCCCTACACACACACCTGCTCTGAAAATACATGTACATGTACACTGTCAGTAAACAAAAACATTCTAGAGTTTAGGCTACATACAAGAAAATATGATGTATTTGTCACATACTGTACATATACAGGTTGTACAGTTAAGTGAGTTAACAACTTAATTATTCATACCCTTTGTTTTGTAATGTTTTCAGTTTGTTAAAAATTGATATGTCCCAATTTACTTTTCTTTAGAAGGTGACATACTAAAGCTTACATCTAAAAGTATTCAACAGAGGCCCTAATTCAACCAGTCCACTTTCATTATTGAGTAACGAAAAACATTTCTAAAAACATCAAATTTACAAGGAGTATTAATAATTTAGTTGTTAACTGTATGTGTAACTAAAGACAAACATTTTCAAAATCATTTTCAAGTTATTAGAAAGAGTACGTACATCTGTGACAAATACACGTTTCCGTACTGTCACTGTATGAAATACGCTTTCAGGAAAAATAAATTCTCTCACTGTAAAACCAGAAGCATTTGTGACAATTAAATTTTCATGTACAGGTACTGTAAGCAAAACCCATTTTCATGGCTAGGATCTTTCAAGAATTGCCAGAAATTCATTATTATGTTGGTTATAATAATAATAACTAGAAAAGTCTACAAAGCGTAGCATCCCCTTGCAGGGTACAAATGGCCTATATACGTCAGAACAAGTTACCTCCATTAGACTATACTATTATATTACTAGGCAAGGAAGTTAACCACATTTTTACATGTATAATTAGGTGTTTTTGCATATTTAATGAGCTATGACCTTTCACCTTTGACCTACATACTCCGAAATTGAACTTAGGCTGTGTTTTGATACCATGTACCTTCATATCAAATTTAATTAAAATCCGTCAAACATTACTAAAGTTATCGATCAGAAACCAGATTTGCATATTTAATGAGCTATGACCTTTGACCTACATACTCGGAAATCAAGCTTAGGCTGTGTTTTGATACCATGTACCTTCATATCAAATTTGATTAAAATCCGTCAAACATTATTAAAGTTATCGAACGGAAACCAGATTCGTATATTTAATGAGCTATGACCTTTGACCTACATACACTCTACCCCGAAATCAAACTTAGGCTGTGTTTTCATACCATGTACCTTCATATCAAATTTGATTAAAATCCGTCACACATTATTAAAGTTATCAAACGGAAACCAGATTCGCATGTTTAATGAGCTAGACCTTTGACCTACATACTCTGAAATCAAACTAAGGCTGTTTTTTTTATTCCATGTGCCTTCATATCAAATTTAATTAAAATCTATCAAATATTATTAAAGTCATCGAACGGAAAACAGATTCGCATATTTAATGAGCTATGACCTTTGACCTACATACTCCGAAATCGAACTTGGCTGTGTTTTGATACCATGAACCTTCATATCAAAATTCATTAAAATCCGTCAAACATTACCAAATTTATCGATCGGAAACCAGATGTGTATTTTTTTCGCATATTTAATGAGCTATGACCTTTGACCTACATACTCCGAAATCGAACTTAGCCTGTATTTTGATACCATGTACCTTCATATCAAATTTCATGAAAATCTGTCAAACATTCCTAAAGTTATCGATCGGAAACCAGATGTGTATTTTTTCGCATATTTAATGAGCCATGACCTTTGACCTTTGACCTACATACTCTGAAATCGTACTTAGCCTGTATTTTGATACCATGTACCTTCACATCAAACTTCTCTTAAAATCTGTCAAACATTACTGAAGTTATCGATCGGAAACCAAATTTGTTACGAACAGAAGGAAGGAAGGAAGAACGGAAGGACGGACAGCAGCGTTTCTATATCCCCTCCGACTTCCTCGGCGAGGGGATAATAATAATAATAATAATAAACTGTCACTCAAAAAAATAGCGCATTATCAATTAAAACTGCCCTATGCGCTTTCCATACAGCTCTCCAAGATTACTTAACTACAATGCAAACAAATGTGTCTTTAGATTCCGATTACGGTAAATGATTCTGTAGATGTACACGACCGTAAGTGTGCTGGCAAACTATTCCAGTTTGCAAAATTTAATGCAAAATATATAGTTCAATTATTTTGCAAAATTAAACTGAACCGAGACTTAACAACTTGTGACAATGATGACAGTTTTGGGTTCTAGCAAAGCCGGTGCGAAATGGCACATCACATGTAAACACAGGTGACATGCACAAGCCTCTAGCCCTCACTTAATAATGAACTTTGGCGAGAACCAAAGTGACACGTCTTCTTTTAAACATGTGCAATATTCTAAAGGCTACAAAGAAGACTTGGCGCCGAGGAGCTTGGATTTCGGTCTAGGACATTAATTAGTCATATCTTAATTGGTCCTTTCCTTCTCCTGCTGACATCAATAGATGCACTATCATGCTCTCATTGCTCTGTATTCCGGCAACACACAGCAGTTGTACTTGTAATTCTCACAAATCATTGTTGAACCCGCAATCTCTTAAGTACTAAAATGTGAATAACAATTGTTCTTCGTTGTCTTGTGAACCACACTACCGGGGTAATATGAATATGATATCAAATCACAGTTTATTATCTCCCTGATAAGATGTCTTTACTATTTATGTAAACATATTATTTACAGTGTTTACATACAAATTCTGCAATTTGGCAAGTTGGGTACAAATTAATTTCCAATAACACAGGGCTCGAAAGTAATAAGCCCCTGGAACATATAGATCCACAAAATTGAACAGGGGGTTCATATATCCAGCGTGGAGACCCTAAAAATTTAAGTAAAAAGTTAGTGTAGACTCTGTGGGGCCCGTACTACCACTTAGGTTTTTCATCGGTTTTGGTTTACTGTATATTTGTTTTATGTTGCTTTTATTGCCTTCTTTTTCAGTCAATCATGGCATGGATAAATTTTGCATGTTCTTTTTAAACAGATCATTTCTCCACAGGTCACCCTGATCTTGAGCCAAGAATTAGCTTAAAGTCATGCCCAAGTACAATCAGATTACAATCAGTCTAGACCCTTAAGTCAATCACTAAGCTTCTTGTAACATAGATCCTACTTTTCTTCTTAAATCCTTTTACTAGTATGCCTCTACAGGTTTCATATTACGAACATACACTGCAGTTCACTATTATGACCTAAGCCTGGAGTCAGAGCCAGTGATTCGAGAGGAACTGTTTGGCTACTGATTGTAATTCTATAACTGAAAATGTGTTTGTCCCATGTACACAAAAATCATAAATTCTTTACTATTCTAGAAAGTTTCAACATATGAAAATGGCCAATAATGGTAAATATTTTACAAGTCTTTTTCTTATAAAGTGCACTGTTTTCAATAAATCATTAAAAAAAAAATGCTTACTATAAAATAGGCTCATTTATACTGTCAAAAACCTCATTTTAAAAAATATTGTTTATTTTTTGTTTGCGCTACCGTTTATACTTGCGCTAAAACATCACCGACTGAAAAGCTCAGTGATGTTTTGGCGTGTTTTGGTTGGTAATGCGCATGTGCGGTCTTCCCGACCTTTGACCCTGGCCCTGCCATTAAATTGGTAACAATCCGGAAGTGCCCAAAGTCACGTGACCAACATCCCGATTTTTCAGCTGCTACCGTTGACATTACCAAACGTCACCAAACATCATGCGGACATTTCAAAAAATCACACACCGGCTTGGAATGTTTCTGGCTTGGCATCTTTTTCAGTTTGGCGTGGTTGCCTCGCAAATTTCACCGAGGCCCCGTTTGGCATCTTATGGCATTTTTGGGTATGTTTGGTTGCAAGTCTAAATGGCCCTACCGGTACTTTCAATCTCATCCAGAAGTTTAGTTGTCCAGCTTCTGACCTCTACTAATACAAAACAAAGAAAATCAAACAAACATCCAAAATCTTTCAATCTTTCAATCTCTCTCTCTCTATCTCTCTCTTTCTCTCTCTTTCTCTCTCTCCCTCTCATCCATACATCTAAAATCTTTTTCATTTTTCCTAGCTGAAGGAAATCGAAAGATATATATTTATGTTTGAGTGAACTGCAACTGTCAAAAGATTTTGTTTCTTTAAAGTAAAAGACAACTATTTAAAAATCCATCAACTTCACTTAGCCAAAAAAAATATGCATTTTTACATCACATCAGTGCTTGAAAATACTAATGCATTCTGACATTTCCTCAATTAACTGACCTAAATTTCTGATCTCTCTGACAGTTGTAAAAGGGTAAACTTGTTCATCTACAAAAACTTATGAGGACAATTGACACAATTTCAGACTCCTTCATCTTCTACTTGCAATGTCTGTACACTTGTCAAAACACAGAATGTACGTCGTTTGCCATTTCCTTGAATTTGAAGTTTGATTTGTAAGTTACATGAAAAAAGTTCAGCTTGATTGACTGGTCACTAGTAAGACCCCTCATTGCAAAGATTGACTTTTTGAAAAGAAATTGTAATTTCTATTCAAAGTTAAACTTTCTAATGTTCTTATCATGTTAGAAGGCAGTATTTCAAGTTAAAACTGCATTACTATTGCAGACAAATGTTTTTAAAGTTCTTTTTTTTCAACTACACATGATTGTATGCAGCTTAAGAAAGCATTGTAAAAAAAGGACAATTTGAATTTCAAAACCAATAACATTATTTTTTTTCTTCTCCAAATCCACCATTTGACAATCTTGAACAAATATATATTAATAACTCTTATAATTAGAAGCTTAGAACCTTTTAATGTAAAATGTGTTATTTGCCAGTATTAAAAGAAAAATTATTCCTCAAACTCCCCAAGCATGCTTTGAATTTACTTTTCATATTAAACCTTCTTTTTGTGGGTACATGTAGTCATGTACATGATTTGATAGCTGATTAAACTCAAATTAATGAATCTCTTCACTTAAGAGCCACTTGATTTAGTTTCATTCATAGGGTATAAAAATTAAAAGTAGCATATGGTATTAAACACAACTACATGTACTTCACATCATCTATTTGGAGCCAGAAGAGCATTAACTTTGTGTTTTATATACCTAGACGATGTTCTGGCTCCAAAATGTGTACAAGTTGCATCAAAGCACAAGTCAGAAAAATATCGGGCCAATTCCACCCCATCCTCATTCCCGCGCCCTCTGTATCCAGAAGTGGTTTTAAGAAGGATGTTTACATGTACATGTACTTCTAATTTTTATTTATATTCCTCTTCAAAATGCACAACAGTTCAATAACACATACAGTGTACAAGGGAATTTTAATCTGTCAAATTATAAACAGATGACTACTGTTTCACTTATTTAATCTTTCCTCACCTCTATTTACTCTATTAATTCCAAATAAAACGAGCATGCCTGAGCAATATTTTGTCTCTTTCATGATTGGTGTGAGAGTCATTTTTCTCCACCCCGCCTGCCTTAATATTCACTTGGTTATTCTAATTCAATTAATGCCAAAGGCAATGGCTCCAATCAAATTTCTATATTGATTTTTCTCTTTGCTTTCAGAGCACAGACCCTCATCACATTTCACATGGGAGGGCCATAGTGGTAATTGACATTTTAATGCATTCAGAACTGGAGATATTAGAGTACATGTTCTGTAGGTCATGTGCAAAATGTACAGTGGTTGAAAACATAAAACTTGGTTTATTCTTTTTGTCTTAAACTTTCCTTCAAACAAAAGACAGAAAACAAAAAAGAATGACTAAAATTTATTACATTTTCAAACATTCAAAGAAAAACATCACTTTGATCAAATGTATTTTGATCTTGCACTTAAATACCCAAAATTTCCCTTTCTGTGAGTAATACCCCCAAATAAGTGTTTTCCTCTCAAGCAGCCCACCAAAAGTTAAATACACTGTATGATGTGTGAATGATTTTGAGGTTATAGTAGGGCTTGGCATTCCGATCTACAATGTACAAGTGCCACAGATTTTCATTTTCAACAGGGACCACCAGCTCTCCATGCACACAAACCCTACAAATGTCAACCCACAGCCCATGTAAAAACAGTTACAAGTGAGGAACCCCTTTATACTTTTATAGTACTATGAGGGTTAAAATAAGTAGATTGGTTTGGAGCTTTTCAAGTTCATGGTCATGTCATGTACACTACTGCCTAAATGTTTTGGCAGCGGGTTGACACGATGCCCGAAGCGCTTAGCTGAAGCGCTCCGGGCCGTGATGCGCTACCCGATAAAACGATGTTCGAGTCGCGCCCGAAATCTGCCCGAAATCTGCCCGAAATCTGCCCGAAATCTACCCGAAATCTGCCCGAGGGCAGTTTGGTACTCGCCTGATGCGCGTGCTGAAGTCATGCGTTCTTAAGACTCGCACGCAACAAGACCCGATGACGTCACATTGAAAAGTCAAATTGTCGAGTCGAGCGACTCGACTGCGTCTCAATTTGCCTATGCAATTTGCGTGTTAAAATGTAAATCGCACCGCACGAAAATTATTGACAAAGGTATAGGAGACTCTGGAGAGTGTATGGTAGGTATAGGAATGACGCTCACTAAATTGTTTTGGTTTTCACCAACTGACACAACAATATTAGTAAGGCAGCCTAGTGTAGTCTAGACCCCCCGATCTAGATCTAACAATGGATGCTTATACTTTTCTGTCAAACTTCTTCGAAGAGCTAGCCGGCCGGCAATCGCTAGCATAAAGTCAGAGCTAGAGCTACCTTTACATCGTCTACTCTAGGATCTACTCCTCTAACTCTAACTTTAGTCTAACGCTCTAGCCTAAACTTAATAAAATGGCTCAATTTAACCTTAAGTTTAATTTATCAGACTAATAAATAATTTTGTCTCACCTACACTGTAACATTATGCCAATGAAACATCATTCCCCGTCTCCATATTTTAATTCCAAGGATTAAGAGATACTTTCTTTGCAACAACTAAGTCATATTTTACTACAATACTAGATTTTGTGTATAGGGCCTACTAGCGTATAGCCGACGCCGTACGTGCAGCGTCTAAGCTACGTTGATATCTAGGTCAACTAATGACCTACATGTACGCTCGCGCTGCATGCATCGCATTCTCCTCCTCTCCTCCCCTCCCCCATTCCATTCCACCCCTCCCCACCCCACCCCAAGGCAATTACGTAACCCCACCCCTCCTAGCACAATTACTCCCTAAAAATATCTGCTTTTATTATAACCAACTTATTATCAGGGTGGACTTCCCTTTAATGAACAGGGGGGGTAATTGTCTTCAGCTAGGGGTTAATTTCTTAAGGGGTGGGGAAAATTTTCGTCGGAGCGGTTGTCCGGGGGGGGGGTAATTGTCCTGATACACTATTTTGTTCCATTCATTTTTACTTTGTTTACGTTGTTGACTTTACTGTGAGCATCAATTATAATTAGTATATCATCATCATCATTGTTATTATTATTCTTTGCTTGTCAAATTGTCGAAGAACTGAGACCCCCCGCGATTGCAACAAAAACGGAATTGACATGAATTTGAATTTGGACTCTGGGGATGGGTAGATCAGCTGTGCGTGTGTGTCTGAGTGAAAAGGAATATGAGGTATCCTTACGTAAATGGATTTAAGCTAGCATCCCATGGTCCGTATAATATGTGCATGTGTGTCAGTGAAAATCATGAAATATGCTTCTTTTATTTCTTGACTAAATAATATTGATAATCGTTATGAAACAACTATACAACTAACCCCCTCCCGAAATGTAACTGAAACGGAGTTGATAGGCCTATGTGAACTCTGGGAATGTAAATGTGATTAGTGTTGATTATAAGCAGCCGAGGATTATTAGACCGGGGGATAGGAGCCAAGCCGGGTGACGCCCGAAACAATCAAGATGTATAAAACAAGCGTGTAATAACGGATATTTTATTTCAGTTGCGTAACACCTAAACCAACGAGTTACTTTCACAAATTGCTTGAAAAAACACGAGCCTCTTTAATCTTTATCCTCTGTTTTTTTAAGGGAGGGGTGATGGAAAAAAGAGAAAGAAGAAGGGGGAGATGAAGCTGAGAGGGGGAAGGGGAGAAGAAGAAAAGGAAGGAGAAGAAAAAGAAGAAGAAAATCTCAATAGAAAATAATAAAGACACACGAAACAAGCAGAGAACTTTATCAATTGGAAATTCCAATTTTTCGCCAATTAATTGAATGTTTAAATGACAAGAGAGCGGTCATAAATTTCATATTATGTTTCAAGTGTTTCTAAACAAAGGGCTTGGAGTCAAGGTGTCTGGCAACATGTTGTTATCTCAGAAGTTATTTATAAACAGATCTGTTCATTCTGTTGCACGCGGTAAGATCACGTGATCTTAGAAGTGATGATTGAACCTTCGAGAGAGAGAGAGAGAGAGAGAGAGAGGATGAAGTTCTGCCCCGAAAAATAAGTGCGTGCATTAAAAAAAAATCTTTACTTCATCATCTTTTCTGTTTTGTATTTCTTTGTTTCACCTTCTCTCCAGATATATATATCCTTCTCTTGTTCCTTACGGTTCTAGGAGATTTACCCCCTGGGCAATCATCCCCGGCCAATTACCAGCGGGACAATACTCCCCCGTGGACATTTACCCTCGAGGACAATTACCCCCTTGCACAATCACCCCCCAGGACAATTCCTCCCCTAAAAAAAAATATTTGCTTTTATTACCAACTTATTATCGGGTAGACTTCCTTTAATGAACAGGGGGGGTTGTCTTCAGGGTGTAATTTCTTAGGGGTGGTGGGGAAAATTGTCGTCTGGGGGTGGTCACTTTCCGGGGTTCATTGTCCCCGGGGCGGTTGTCTTTGGGGGTAATTGTCCTGAAACATTATTTGTTTCAATTCATTTTTACTTTGTATACGTTGTTGGCATTACTGTGAACATCAATTATAATAAGTAACATCATCATCATCATTGTTATTATTATTCTTTGCTTGTCAAATTGTCGAAGAACTGAGACTCCCACCCCTCCGATTGCAACAAAACGGAATTGACATGTAATTAAATGGACTCTGGGGATGGGTAGATCAGTTGTGCGTGTGTGTCTGAGTGAAAAGAATTATGAGGCACCGTAAATGGATTTAAGTTGGCATCCCATGGTCCGTATAATATGTGCATGTGTGTCCGAGTGAAAATCATGAAATATGCTTCTTTTATTTCTTGACAAAATAATATTGATAATCGTTATGAAACTACTATACCCCCCCCCCCTTCCTCCCCCGATATGCAACTGAAACGGAGTTGATATGTATTATGTGAACTCTGGGAATGTACATGTGATTAGTGTTGATTAAAAGCAACCGAGGGATTATTAGACCCGGGGGGGGATAGGATTCAAGCCGGATGACGCCCGAAACAATCGAGATGGATCAAAACAAGCGTGTGATAACGGATATTTTATTTCTGTTGCGCAACACCTAAAACAACGAGTTACGTTTCACAAATAAGTTGAAAAACACGTGCCTCTTTATCCCCTTAAAACAAAAAAGAGGTTGGGGGGGGGGGGGAGAAGAAGAAAAGGAATGAGGAGAAAAAGAAGAAGAAGAAAATCTAAACAGAAAATAAAACAGACACACAAGAAACAAGGAGAGAGCTTTATCGATTGGAAATTCCAATTTTTCGCCAATGAATTGAATGTTTAAATGACAAAGAGAGTAAATTTCATATTAAATGTTTCAGGTGTTTCTAAACAAAGGGCTTCGAGTCATGGCAACATGTTGTTATCTCAGAAGTTGTTTATGCGCGCGGTAAGATCACGTGATCTTAGAAGTGATGATTGAACCTTCGAGAGAGAGAGAGAGAGAGAAAGAGAGAAAGAAGTTCTGCCCCGAAAAAATAAGCGCGTGCATTTTTAAAAATCTTTACTTCATCATCTTTTCTGCTTTTTATTTCTTTCTTTCACCTTCTCTCTAGATATATATTTTATATTTTAATTGTCCTGATACGGTTCCTTACAAAAGTCATGTATATTTATTGATGTACAATTATTCTTGTTTATCTTTCATTCTCTCATTTTCTTTCCTCATGTCTTTTTCAAAGTCTTTCCTCCTCTCGTTCCCTGTATTCATGTCTTAATTCCTTGTTCCTTCTCAATTCTATCAATCATGTTTTTTGGTTCATATCCTTCTTTCTGTCCATATGTAGTTCTTTGTAAATCATTCTTCTGCTTTCCTTCGAAAATGTGTTTACTTTATGTATTTCTTAGATTTCTTTCTATCATTTTCTATATTTTCCTCAATCCTCATGTATTTCTTTATTTCCTTATGTATTACTCTAATTTTGATTTTTCATTTTCCATCTATATTACGTATTTCATTGTTAATATGTTTATCGTCATGCTATCTTGACTTGTGTGTGTGTATTTATATACAAATATATTTTTTGAGGGGGGGGGGTCTCTCTCTACACCATTATTTTAATCATCACCTTCATTATATGCAGCCATCATTTTCATCATCGTCCATCAGTATCATCATCATCATCATCATCACTATGGTCACCATCGATCAATCGGCGTCATCAGAACAACGCAACATCTCTTCAGTAACTGGGCAATAACTTTCCTTTTCCACACAAAGCGGTTCCTTTGAAATTTGAATTTGTTTACTGAAGCTTTGTTCCGTGAAGTTGCCCACCCCCTCTAGACATGCCGCCGCGGTTTGTACAAAGAACAAAAAAAGGCGCAAACCTTGACAGTTGTAGCAAATGATAGATCTTCGTCGTCTGGGTAAAAAAATAAGCGCATCATGACCTGTGATTGGACCGCTCATATAATTGATGTCACATGATAATTTCATGAATGAAACTGTTGATCGTGCGGCAAAACAAACCTCCTTTGCTTTCGCGCTGGATTGCAAGTAAAACCGTACATTTTCCCTTTTTAGCATAGATGGATTATGTCAGACAGCCAGACATGATTTTGAGTATTTATATTACAATCATTATTTATATCATCATTTTGACTTAAGAAGGTTATTGTAACTCGAATCTTTCCTAAAAATTTAATGAAATTGCAAGGACAGCCCTCGACGTCTTTGATGAACATGTCGTGTTTGGCGCAAGAGAACGTGATGGTATTTATACTTTCATATAAGCATGTAAGGACGACATATTGAAGCGTTTCAAGCCGTCATTTTGGCACCGACCTAAGAACCCATGGGGATCGAGGGGAGTCCGAGTCCTAGCCTTGTTCGCCTAATGGACAGCTATCTTACTTCGTTTGAAACATTGATGATTTTAAAATGTAGTTGAGTGAGGCATCACTAGTTTATCTGCATGACTTGGATTTTATCTCCAAGTATAATGGACTCCTCCATGATAAGGGAATGTCAAGGAAATTATAAACATTATGTATGCCTTATTACTGGTTGTAGTTCGTCACTTAATAAGCTTCATTAGAATCATAGATCGGGTAATTATTAACGGCCATGTGATTTTAAGAATTTATTATTTTAATATCGGATTTGTGTGTGATTTCCAATCTCATCGCGTGCAGTTGCTTCAAGAAAAGACAGATTAGCTGAAAGTAAGTACTCATATATAAGTTATGATTAATTTGATGTTTTACATTGATATTTTTTTTCTTCTTTTTTTTCTCAATCATAATGCTACCTAACGGTAAGGTCCAGATAAAGAAAAGTGAAGGCAAAGATTTGGGAAGGTTGATAAATGTCAGTTTATTTAAAAAATTGATCCTCATATCAGACAGTTATTTTTGTCAATTATGTAAATAGCCGACTGGAGAAAGGAAAAAACGGCGGTACACTGCCCATATGATTGAAAATACAAACCAAGAAAAATAATTGCCACTTACATTGTAAATTGATTTGATTTATTTCCTTCCGTTTTGTTTATTTCAACTTGGTCAACTGGGAATCAAAGCAATCAAATCAACCACCCTTTTGCTTTGCAAAGTGAACTATTGTGACGTTTGGAGATAGCCATTATGACGCCGCAAAGCCGCGTGGCATTGCACACAGATGCGCACTCTACACGTTTGTAGATAACCATTATGACGTCACAAAGCCTCGTGGCACTGCACGGAGATGCGCATCCTTCACATACATTGCGCGCATAGTAACGGCGCATAGCAACGAACAGCGTGAACTTCTCGCAGTTCGGGTGCTTACCCGAATTCCGCGCGTGCGTTATGTTTAGCTGCCCGAAATCTGCCCGAAATCTGCCCGAAATCTGCCCGAAATCTACCCGAAATCTACCCGAAATCTGCCCGAAACTTTGCAATTTGACGCTGAAAAGAAGAAACGAACCTCGGGTAGCGCCCGATCGGGCAATGGACTCCTGCCCGCGCCCGCAGCCCGCTGCCAAAACATTTAGGCAGTAGTGTACACTATATATTGAAGTGTAAGATAATACTGAAATGGGTGTATCATAACATGCAGGTACTGTAACTCTCTGCTTGTTTCAGTGTTCATAAACTTCAATATTACTTTTTTTTTCTCCACAGCATGAAGATACATTACAGAGTGTCAGGCAATGTTTCAGATAACCTCTTCTTGGATACTTTTCTTTTACATGTACTGAGGGATAGAGATTTTCATGACAATTCAATATCCCTCTCAAAGATTTCAAGGGCACTTTATGAGCTATTCAGCTCTAAATTGCATTTTAACTCAAAAGACTGTCCCTTTTTCTCTATCTGAGGTTTTCTGAGCAAATATTACATAAATGTTATTTCTGACTCACTAACTGAATTGTACAAAACTGTTTGTATAATGTTTTTTGTAGCATATACTGTATATTTGGTACAGATGTCTATATGTATGAACATTTGATTATATTTCACCACTCTGGTACATATAGAGGCTGCAAATTTCTCCTCTGAATTAACATACATGTATTGTACAGTTAGTATGAACATTGCATGTGACCATTCTGCTAGAAGCTGTATCTGTCTCTTTAAGATTCAACATTACATGTACAGCTGTACATGTACATGTACATGTACAGTATTTGCAGGTTAATGACGTTACATATATGTACATTTATGAACATTACATTTTGCCATTCTGCTACAAGTTATACATGCAGAATTTATAGAAATATTATTTCTCTTCTAAGTTTAACATTTTGTCAGTAAGTACATGTACAATGTAGGTGCGTGTAAAGTCATGTACATGTATCATACATTTCGCCATATTGCTAGAAGTTACATATTTCTCTTTTAGTTTGAAATTTTGTACAGTAGATAAGCATGTACAGCCAGTATCATACATTTCGCCAACTGCAAGCGAGAAGCTGTGGATTTCTCTTCTATACATGTAGCTCACCCTGCTATCACTATCTCTCACATCAAACCTGAATTGTAAATGTGGGTCACCACTCTCTCTTTCTCTCTAGCTCGGCAATCAGGCAACGGAGAGTGGGAGAGCCTTGTCCGCTCCAATCTCTGCACATATAATTTGACATTCTAGAAAAGGCTTTACAGTGTAGAAGAGGCACACTGCTTGCCTAACACAGGTTGTATATATTGTACAGGCTGCAAGCGTCATCTGTATTCTTGTACATGTAGAACTACACTTACATGTATGTATGTGCTAGACTTGAGCATGTTTTATGATCATAAAAATACATCTTGAAGTTTAATATCTGAAGCGTACTAGCGAGTTAATCATAAAAGTTTGGACAAAAGCTCAACTCCATGCAATGACATGTTATTGCACATGTACCTACATTTATATACATATATCTTAAATTTAAATTTATATCTAGGCCTTAAGTTTTTCCAATACTAAGAATCAGAACTCAATTTCTAACCTTGGAAATGTATACCAGTTTGTAAACAATATGGCACACTAAGGGTTAAATATCTTTAAGTTTTCTTAAAATCAAAGAAGTACATGTACAATGAGTAATGACATGGAATTGATGGAGATGTACAGGTGTACATGTACATGTATTATATTTGTAGGCCTACAGTGTACACATGTATGATAAATGCTGAATGAAAAAGCAACAGAAATGAAGTACACCTACATGTATGTTACATTAAATGACCTTTTATTTTTAAAGGAATTTGAACATACTGGGACCCCTTTGGCCTCTTGCCTCAAGGCATCACCTACATGTACATGTAGCCTCCTTCCTGACAGTGTTCATAGTACATTGGCTTGGCAAGTACTAGTACTACTATTGACAGGGGTCAAAGCATTTTGTAGGGGTGCTTCACACTGTGTGCTGCATACATGTACATGTACATAATTTATGTCAAATACATTTCCACATACATGCACCTACTAGTGTAGACTACAGATACATGGACATTGAAGTTTATGACCATGGGTAAATTGTTTTTGAGGTCACGATAACAAACAGAACTTTAGCCTACAAAAAAAGTACATAGAAGAAGTGTAATGGACCATAAGACAAATCAGAATGCATGCACTGTCAAGTTCAAGCAATGATATGCTAATTAGCTTAATGAGGAGGATTGACCTCAGTCATGGATTAGTCACCAGTGTTCATCTAAAAGAACACCCCACCCCACAGGTGTTAATTTGTCAAAGAGGAAGTCTTCTTTATTAGAACTGTATACAGTCATGAAAAAAGTACACGCTTGGAGCAGGTTTGGAGTTGAACTACGAGAGTACTTGTAAAACACATGTCAAACAAACTCTATGGTATATCAGAGGTACACTGTATAACAGTTCAGCAACTTCACATGCATGAGAGACTGTCAACCTGTGAAAGTATAAGTAAATACATGCATGTAGCCATGTACTGTCTGTACATTAGCCCCTTTATTGAATTAAGAAACCATATTGGCATATAATGTATGCGCCTTGCATGTATACAATACAACAAAAATGTCCCTTTAAAAGTTTCTGGAACTGTGCCCCCCTGCTAAAAAACAAACACATGGAAAGTGCTTTAAATCAAGTAATAGCATTGCATATACTGCCTGTCTTTGATGCAAAATCCCTCCCCCTTATGATTATATAATGATTATAACATGATGAAAGAACAGAAAATAAATACAAAATAACAGTGAGACAGACAAACCCTAACAAATTGTGAAATGTTTTCATGTTCTTATGTGAACCCTAGTCTATAATGACAAGTGATTGTCACAAACAGATTTAATGCAACTAGATGCAAGTAAAATTACTTCAAATTCTCCATTAAACAATAACAACACTGAATGGTACTCTCCAACATTTGTCAGTTGTTTAGAACTCATCAATCTTTAACGTTATTTGTTTTAATAAAATAATTATTTTTAAACAGAGAGAAAGAGTGAGCGATCACTAGAGCAAATCATTCAACAACACAATCTGGATAAATTTGCTGTAATGATGAATCATAACAAAACAATAGAATTCCTTTCTCCTCTAGTCTTCTACAAATAAAAGTGGGCGGTTACATGTGAATGTATTCAATAGAGATTTGTTGAGCAGAAAGGAGAGGTGCCAAAATCATGCAGACCATTTCAAATAAAGATAGTAATTTAGAATCCACTACATAATAGAAGATATTTCACTTCAGGACTATTCAAGGATTAGTGCTTCTGAACAGGCAGATGAACCATATCATTATCAATTCAAATGGGATTGATTGTTGGTGGAATTGTTTGGTTGCACTGTACATTCAGAAATAGTCATTGAAGAAGAAAAAAAGGACGTAAACACACACACACACACACACACACATACACACACAGATAGTGTTGTGATCAATGAAACATGTACAGTGTACATGTACCTGTAAATCGGAGACTCCACATTCAATAGAGACATTTAAAGTACCAGAGCGAAGGTTTTAAAATGCTTTTATCCTTAATAATATTGGTATCATTGCAAAGGTAATGTTACAATCTTTCTAATAATTCATATTTACTTTTCAAAAATTGTTACAGAATTGACTAATCTGCTATCAAAAATGATGAATTTGCTACCCGTTTTTTCCGCCCTTGATCAGCCCGCTGTTCGCTGGTACGATGTGTGACGTAATAGGTTGGGCACAATGAGCGAGAGTGCTCCCAAGCCCCCTCACACAGCTCTGTCCGCTGCATGCATTATACGTATACGAAAGCCAGTCGAACGCGAAATATCCTATCACAATGTCCGAGCTTGAGGAAGAAGTTTTACTAAATTTAGATATCGAAGTTGATGAGCACAGCTCCACAACTAGTGACAGTGATTTATTTGATTTTTGTATGTTTTAGTATGCTTTCTCCACGCCGGAGTTGCGGGTCAAAAATGGATACGAAAGTACACTAGCGCCATGAAATTCCCAAGTTCGAGCTGGTTGAGCCGAGCTGCCGCCCGGCGCACCCGCCCCGCTGAACTGACGATCGATCCGTCATGCACTGGGGTGACTGACTGGGCGAGACATTTTCTAATTTTTAGAAAGTGTAGGGCTATTTTGGCAAATTTCACGGATAAAAAAGAAGAATAGATGTGAGATTATATCTTGCGAATACCAATTACATATATGCACCATAAATGTAACTGCACGATATCATAAAAATGCAAAGCCAAAAGGACTCTCGCAATTTATCAACACTCAACAGCAATCACCAATCATCTTGCACATGCCAAGCCATGACCGAAAACTTCACAGCAAATTACACAAAACGGAAGAATATTTGGACAAATCGATCTGCACGATTCACCCCCTCGTATTACATTACATAATTTGCTTAATATGCAATAATAAAATGTAATTTCCTGATTTCGAGAGATTGTTATTCCACTTTCATCAAAGCTGGTTTAGGTACGAATCAATCGAAGTCTGGGTAATGTATACTGAATGCAAAATACCGCACGCGAGCTGAGCGAGAACCAAGCGAGAGGCCTAGGAATTTCGATCGTGCCCAACCACTGACGTCATAAGTCTGTACTCCGTAATTTTATTTTTCAAGCCAGGAAAAGAAGTTCTGAGAAGGGTCTTGGAAAAAGCATCTTATCGCGTTTCATTTATATTTATAATACTTTAGAGCAGATGATTTGTGTTCATATTAATGTAAGCTTTCAGTACATGTATAATTTGTCCATTTTGTGACATTTTGTGACATTTCTTCGCTCAGCTACTTTAAATATTGATGCTTCAAGAACTAAAATTTGGAATTATGTGATACATTTACAGACTGTATAACATATTCCATAAAAACAGTGAAGCACACAAAGGAGTTACATTGGAATGTTCATGGTATATACATGTATACTCAACATTGTAGGATACTGTACTGTATATGCTAACACTGTACTGTGCATGTAAGCTTACAATGTATGTAGCATTTACAAGGGAATTGCAAGGCTGATACATTTAGAGCCTGTGAAGTGATAAAACCTTCATATTAGTTCGTTTTATTCTATTTTATTTTCTGTCTAGATATTTCTTTCTTGGCAAATAATTGCCACGACAGGCTACTTTCTGAAAGTTTGACAGTAAAAAAAGTTTTCATGATAATTTGATAAGCAAGTTAAGAATTGGGAACATCCTTCCGGATGACGGATGTTAATTTGATCATCTTTTGATTTGAGGGCAAACATGACCCAGCAATAAAAACTAAAAAGTATAAGAACATCGTAAATAATACTGTAGTAAAAATGTTCAATGCACTGTTGACTACACAGCTAAAGTGACTTTGATTTGTGAACTATTAAACTGAATGTCAATATTGCGTATGTACTTGAGGGGTTGTTGTTGAATGTTGTGAACTCGTTAATCTTATCTGATATCTTTACCCTTTGGAGGACACAGAAATCATTCACCCTGACTGTTAGTCATGGTCTGTGTGCATACTTGTCTGATTCTCATGGTACACTGTACATGTACATGTATAACCCAAACACTTACCGACAAATACATTTACATGAATGATGTAACAGAATGTACCTTTCAAACAGAAAAAAAATCCAAAATTATTACAGTCTTTATGTATTAAATAGAAAAGAAAGCAATAAGGCAATTCATCGGCCCTTTCATTTTTTTTCTTTTAAGGCTGTTATATAACTTGTTTTGTTTGGCGTATACATGCTCAAAGGGCCTTCAAGAGCAATATTATCAACTTGCAATCAATACAAATTTGTTCAACTGAGACCAAAGTACACTTCTCTGTACACCATAATGTCAAAACTTTAAAAAGTGTTTCATTACCCACATCTTTTGGATTGTTGTGAATACATAATATTTACATATGTACATGTACATACATAATACTGTCTAGGGCTCTAGGCCTAAAAAATTGACCTTTATTGTTGTCTCTTTCATCAAATAATATTATATTACTACATGTTCTTCTTATTCTTGTCCTTCCTCTAAGCTCTATTGTCAGTATTGACTTCGGAGACCAGCAGTATAATGCTTTCCTGTAAAATCAATTTTGAGTTAAAGTTCACATGTCTAGTCAATATACAAGTACTGATGTTTACTTTGGGTTGAGGCAGAAAAGTGATTTGTACATAGATTCTAGACTAGTCTATTTGTGTACAAATTACATTTGTCAATGTATAAGATAGTGCAATGTACAACCAGAAGTGGAAGCAATCACTCTTACAATGCATGACTCCATGAGGTTCAAGTCTAACTGTAAATGGTATGGAAGCAAACCTGTCGATCACCTGTGTCAAAAAGATTCCATCATAATAAACAAGTACCGTATTGATGACTATTATAATTGTAAAAGATGATATGCCTTTAGCTTTATCACATCATTCATTTAAAAGCCTCTGAGCTGACTGAGATCTCACACAACTCCACACACACATGTAGACCATATTAATATTATTATCAGTTTAAAAAGAATGTGATTTAGATCTATATAATAATATGAGAACCACACACAATTAAATTTACATAATGATATTACTTAGGTTTAGATCTCTATCTAATAACCACAAACATAAATGAATTCAAATTGATTTAGACTAGATCTAGATTAAAAGAGTGATTCTAATTCTGAAAAGAAACATATCTATAACTTACCAGACACTAAAATGAGACAGGTTTTCCAGAGAAGGTTGGAAATCATTTTTCTGCCCATTTTGCAGAATGTACCTGCACAGATAACGAAGTGTCCTTTCTGGCTGGTAGACTAGTTCAACATAAATCCCAGCAGAATTATTATTCTGTCCAATTTATTGGATCCAAACTTAGAAACAGCCTAGCAGAAATCCATTCTCCAAACGTATATTTTCCTACAGTGTTATATTCCCAGTTAACTGTCTTTGTAGGTATACGGAGTCAACGCAAGAGTGTATTTCATACTGCACTACATATGGCCCTATTCACTCTCTTTTTCTTCAGTAGACCGAGTGTGTTTTCTCCTCCTGCCAATTTGTATGCACTACTCAGATCGGATGCTGAAGAGACCCTCACACCTCTGCCGCTGTACCCCGGACCAACGAATGAATGGAGACACAGTTTCTCGCTGAATTACACAATGGGGAACGGAAATAAAAACGATGTTTTTCAGTCTTTATTACCAACTCAACTTCTAGAAATATCATATGGAATGGACACTCGGTGAATAAATATTTAGATCCATAATATTCCTTTGGTCATCTAGAAAATAAAGGTATATAATGCGACTGCCTCCAATTCTTCGCTTCGCCCACCATCACCGCATCACAGACATAAACCAGCAACCGCGCGCGCGCATCTACTGTATTGCTTGTATTATGCGAGCGAGGCGGCGCGCGGTACGTGTTACGTACGACTTCGAGCTTCGGAAAATCACAGAACTCAAAGGGCTTTTATTTACGATCATGCAATATGAAATACAATTAAACATTACTATTCTAGCAAGACAAAATAATAAAATGAAGATCGAGAGATCACCCGCTTTAGAACCACCGACAAAGTTGATTTTGTTCTTCGATCCTCGCGGTGCCAAAATAACCGCAATATTGATAATAATAATAATATAATTTATGCGATATATATGTAGGGGAGAGCGGGGCTAGTCCATCCTGGGGGCAAGTCCGCACACTCCGTGATTCTCAGCCTTGCGGTGATTGGATAAAACTTTCACTGATGATGTAATGACAAACTAGCCATACCGCACAACATACAACGGCACGAGGACATGTGCTCTTTGATAAACGAAATCACGCTAAAATTTCCATTTCAAGGGCACGTAAGTAAAAAATTGTCATTACATTTCTTGTGTTTACCCGTATACATTGATGAAGGTGGTTATGATAGTTTTTGTTGTTAACCGGGTATGGTATGTGTCTACTGAAAAATGCGGAAACAAGTCAACATTGGTTGTACATTTTGCCTAGAACAAGATTAACGACGATAACAGCCCCATGGGGCTAGTTTGCCGTTTTTGACGGGTCATATTCACCCGGGGGCGGACTTGCCCCGCATTGAGGGGCGAACTTACCTCATTCAGTGTGGTTAGATCTTTAATTGAAAGTGAAAATATAGGCCCTAACCTGGCAACTTCAGTAAAGTTTAGTGACGATTGTGTCTATCCAACTTTATCTAATTCTTCATAAAAACTTATGACGTATAATATTTATTTCTTTTGACTGTTGACTTAATGTTGGTTTTCCTTTTTCAGAAAGGTACGAAATTACCAAAGAAAAACAGACCAGACCAGATGTAATGAGACAGGCCGTAGATCATTAGGGACTTTTAGATTTGCACGACGAGAACGTGGACTGCTACGTGGACATCCTTTTAAGGCAATGTGACGTCCTTTTAAGGCACTGCCGGGCAGACTGTCAGTGCCGGGTATGGCGCGCCGTTTGACCAATAATTCAGATAAACACTGTTTATCGCCGATAAACACTGTTTATCGTCGAAAAACACTGTTTATCGACCGATAAACACTGTTTATCAAGCGATAAACACTGTTTATCAAGCGATAAACACTGTTTATCGAGAGAAACTATGTTTATCGACTGAAAACACAGTTTCTC
Organism: Mesocentrotus franciscanus; assembly: GCA_037976565.1. Taxonomy (NCBI): domain Eukaryota; kingdom Metazoa; phylum Echinodermata; class Echinoidea; order Camarodonta; family Strongylocentrotidae; genus Mesocentrotus; species Mesocentrotus franciscanus. The sequence goes on from CP137666.1 coordinate 54,998,643, forward strand.
TCGATAAACAGTGTTTATCGCCGAAAAACACTGTTTATCGCCGATAAACACTGTTTATCGAGAGAAACTGTGTTTATCAGTCGAAAAACATAGTTTCTCTCGATAAACAGTGTTTATCGCTTGATAAACAGTGTTTATCGCCGAAAACACTGTTTATCGCCGATAAACACTGTTTATCGAGAGAAACTGTGTTTTTCAGTCGATAAACATAGTTTCTCTCGATAAACAGTGTTTATCGGTCGATAAACAGTGTTTTTCGGCGATAAACACTGTTTATCTGATTTATTGGGCAAATGGCGTATGGCGCGCCGTTTGACCAATAATTCAGATAAACACTGTTTATCGCCGATAAACACTGTTTATCGTCGAAAAACAGTGTTTATCGACCGATAAACACTGTTTATCAAGCGATAAACACTGTTTATCAAGCGATAAACACTGTTTATCGAGAGAAACTATGTTTATCGACTGAAAACACAGTTTCTCTCGATAAACAGTGTTTATCGCCGAAAAACACTGTTTATCGCCGATAAACACTGTTTATCGAGAGAAACTGTGTTTATCAGTCGAAAAACATAGTTTCTCTCGATAAACAGTGTTTATCGCCGAAAAACACTGTTTATCGCCGATAAACACTGTTTATCGAGAAACTGTGTTTTCAGTCGATAAACATAGTTTCTCTCGATAAACAGTGTTTATCGGTCGATAAACAGTGTTTTTCGGCGATAAACACTGTTTATCTCATTTATTGGGCAAATGGCGCGCACTTATGGCGCTGTTTGACCAATAATTCAGATAAACACTGTTTATCGCCGATAAACACTGTTTATCGTCGAAAAACACTGTTTATCGACCGATAAACACTGTTTATCGACCGATAAACACTGTTTATCAAGCGATAAACACTGTTTATCGAGAGAAACTATGTTTATCGACTGAAAAACACAGTTTCTCTCGATAAACAGTGTTTATCGCCGAAAAACACTGTTTATTGCCGATAAACACTGTTTATCGAGAGAAACTGTGTTTATCAGTCGAAAAACATAGTTTGTCTCGATAAACAGTGTTTATCGCTTGATAAACAATGTTTATCGCCGATAAACAGTGTTTATCGCCGATAAACACTGTTTATCGAGAGAAACTGTGTTTTCAGTCGATAAACATAGTTTCTCTCGATAAACAGTGTTTATCGCTTGATAAACAGTGTTTATCGGTCGATAAACACTGTTTTTCGACGATAAACAGTGTTTATCGGCGATAAACAGTGTTTATCTGAATTATTGGTCAAACGGCGCGCCATAGGCGCGCACTTATGGCGCGCTGTTTGACCAATAATTCAGATAAACAGTGTTTATCGCCGATAAACACTGTTTATCGTCCAAAAACACTGTTTATCGACCGATAAACACTGTTTATCAAGCGATAAACACTGTTTATCGAGAGAAACTATGTTTATCGACTGAAAAACACAGTTTCTCGATAAACAGTGTTTATCGGCGATAAACAGTGTTTTTCGGCGATAAACACTGTTTATCGAGAGAAACTGTGTTTATCAGTCGAAAAACATAGTTTGTCTCGATAAACAGTGTTTATCGCTTGATAAACAATGTTTATCGCCGATAAACAGTGTTTATCGCCGATAAACACTGTTTATTGAGAGAAACTGTGTTTTTCAGTCGATAAACATAGTTTCTCTCGATAAACAGTGTTTATCGCTTGATAAACAGTGTTTATCGGTCGATAAACACTGTTTTTCGACGATAAACAGTGTTTATCGGCGATAAACAGTGTTTATCTGAATTATTGGTCAAACGGCGCGCCATAGCCGGGCACCAGAAAAACTGCCGAATTCTTTCGCATTCCACGTTCCAGATTGAGCATTCGCAGTTAACGACAAAACTATATGCTATTGGAAAGCACCTCATGGGAGATAAAGTTTTTCCTTTCTTTTTCTGAATAACGATTTGGTCGCACCACTACAGGAGTTTACTATGAGCATTGTAATAATTAATGTTACTGTTAGGTAAATGAACATTTGCACTAACATATGAATTGAAGAAGTAACAAAAGGCTTCTCGAAACCTGCTCTTAGGAACCATTCCGGTGTTGTCTGTAATATTCGTTCCAGTGTTCAGTGCTGGGATAAAAAAAAACCATTCTACTCAGGTAGTGTTTTTGTTTTTGTTTCAGATTAAGGAAGGTGATTAATATGGTAAATATCATATTTTTGTATATGTGGAATGTTGCCAGTCGCATTTCTAATTGAAAGAAATCATAAGACACTGATAATATTCATTTTAGATTAGAGACTGTTTTCAGAGTTAAAAATGTTTAGTGACAAGATGCTCGAGACTTATCAAGGTATCACTTGTGCATTTTGTTTGTTATTCTTAATTTAATAGTTTCATTCCAGAGTATGGTAATCACAAGGATTTATAATTGGACATTCATTCTAGTACTTTTGCACTTTAAGATTTAAAGAAGAAAAAAATAAGAATTCAAAATTAGCTGAAGTGTTTGTGTGTTCTTTTATTGTATCCGGTTCCTAATTATAATTTACAAAGATTTGTTTTATATTGTAATATTTGTATCATGTGAAATATGGAAACAAAAACTGAAGCTAAAACTGAAACTTGTTTCCCACTAAGAAGAAGGAAACAATTTGTTTTTCATGTTAACAAATTGCAATACTAAAAGTCGTTTAGCATGAATTTCTTGTGTGTTTTCTCTATTCCAGGAATCACAAAAAGCATTCTCCTTCCCAACATTACCAATCACGCAATGTGATTTCACAATTTTTGTGTGTGAGAAATCATTGAAAGAAATGCCACGAAAGTTATGTTATGTAATATATCATTCTATATAGGCGTGGTCACACGATGTGACCCCTTCAATATAGGCCTATATGGGTTTGACGTGACATACAATATGAAGTCGTTTATCAAGTAAATGTATTCAAATTCATGGATTATTCCTTCCCAGGTGTGTGTGGTGCTGAAGCATTTAATTCACCTGCTATTATGCTTTGTACTGCAATAGCTAGAACGCGTATTGCATAAATAAGTTGGTTCTCTTCTGGTGTGAAGGTTTCTCATAAAGAAAATAGATTTGTCAACTGCTATATTTTAGTATTTTTTAATGAATAAGTTACAATTGTGCCCCTGTAATGTATTTTTCACCAAATGTAATTTCTATCTTCTCAGCTATGATTTTTCCTCATTAAAAAGTAAAGGTTTTGCTATTGATTAAAAAAATCTTTCCAACTAAAGCTTGGTGCATGATACATGTATACAACTCCCCCTTGTACGTCACATTTTCAAGAAAATGGCTGCGCCCATGCCATGCGAAAAGGCATCACATCATGCCAAGAATATCTTCATTTATATATCTCTTGTGCATTTTCGTAAGGAATACTGTGCATCAATAGGCAGGAATACATCTCATGTTTAAGAATATCGACATTTATTCTTTGGGGTAAGGTTTCCTTTAAAGATTTGAAGAAAAAAATAAGAATTCAAAATTAGCTGAAGTGTTTGTGTGTTCTTTCATTGTATCCGGTTACTGAAATCACAAGTTGCTTATCCTTCATTTGTTTTGCCTTAACATAATATTCAACCAACGTGAAGATAGATATACAAAATTTAATATGAAATGTTCCAGATAATAACCAGATATAACAAGCTTGTTAAGAAGCTATGTCCACAGCAGTTTATCGTATTTCGTATTTCGTATTTCTTATTTTAGTGTCCACAACTTATTTGTTCCATATCCGTTTGTTGCATTTGCACTTCGATATATATATTGTATTAACTTCTTTTTTAATCTTTCTCACCGCGCCATGTCAAATTATCGACGATCTTCTTCAGCATATTTTGTACCGAGCCTATTCTTTACAAGCTTTGCTTTTTATTGGGTTTCGTCATATTTCACTATCAAATAGATATATTCGTCTTTTGTAAAAGCTATTAAATAACTCGATCAATAACTTAATTTGTAACATGTATCTAATTTCCTTTTTTCTGTAATTATAATTTACAAAGAATTGTTTTTCATCGTAATATTGTATCATGTGAAATATGGAAACAAAAAACTGAAGCTAAAACTGAAACTTGTTTCCCACGAAGAAGAAGGAATCAATTTGTTTTATATGTTAACAAATTGCAATTGGTATTAAAAGTCGTATAGCATTAATGTCTTGTTTTTTTTCTCTCTTCCAGGAATCAGAAAAAAAGCATGCTCCTTTCCAATATTACCAATCACGCAATGTGATTTCACAAATTTTGTGTGTGAGAAATCATTGAAAAAATGCCAAGAAAGTTATGTGATGTAATATATCATTTTATATAGGCGTTGTCGTTGGTCAGGTGAATCCGTTTAATGTTAACATCACTTGTTCTTGTTCTGCGCCCAGTATGCCTGGTACAGCTTATTATTGTTCTCCATACTATGTTGGAAATTATTTTGTTGATTGTAGTTCCTCTTGGATAAATATTTTGTTGAATTGAAAGACATTTTGGTCTTTGTTTGCCGCAAGCGAAGTTGAAATTATATCCCGCATACTAAGAATCTTGCAATCTGATTGGTCTTAACGAGGTCACATGATCAATGATAGATTTACCATCACTTCATGGCCGTGAGCTAGGGGTGTGATAGTACTTTTGTACAGTACTTTTGTCACGATTGATAGTACTTTTGCTGCTGCCCCACTTGCCCATTGAATAAGCATAGCAAAGTAGGTTACGCGAAATGTCAGTGTCAGTGTCACCGATATCTGCTAAAGCTAAACTGTCTGCAGAATCAGAACTCCGCGAGCGAAAACCTAGTTCTTTTAATTATGTAAAATTTACTTTAAATAAACCTTATTGCCGATGTGGGATATAAAACAAATATTAACCTCCTTTACTCGGGCAATGGATACAAAATATCATCGCCTCGGTGATAGTTTGTACCATTACCCTCGTATATAGTCGGTTAATATTTGCTTACTATACATTCTGGACGAGTGAATCCGACTAATTTTATCACCAGTTCTACGCCCAGTACACCTTGGTTAAGCTTATTTGTTCCTACCCTATATCATAATTTTTTCGTTGGCTCAAGTTCCTGTTAAATAAATGTTTTGATGTTTTAAAACACACTATTTGTTTCATGTATCATTGTTTTTTCCTAACAGGGCGTACCTACCCTGCCAAACGGACGAACCAGCCCCAGGGTGGGGCAGCTTCGCCCTTTTGTTTCAATTGAATTTATGGTTCGTTTCTGTGAAAACTATGTGCCTGACTCCAGGAGAATGGGATATTAGCTAGACGTTACCTTTGCCTTGATACATGAGAAAGTAACTATGGTCTTCCTGCTTATGAAATGACGGCTCTAGAAGAGTGAGATCAAAAATAGGGCGAACACTCCCCGCTCTCCCCTATTCACAGAAACTACCCCACCCACCCTTCACAGTCTAGCTAAATTTAACTAGGCCTAGGCCTACAGTTTTTTTGAAGGATCTGTTCTCAGAAAATAAAATATACTTATAATGCAGATTACAGTTAAACTTTCAGACCACATATTATATTATTTTGATATTTTCGTGGTTTTTCATTTTTACTTATTTCTTAAAGTCCAAACTTCAGAAATGAACATATTTACTAAAGAGGTAAAACCACTACAGAGGGAATTTGGCGCTGTTCTTATATGTTATGAATTGGACTCTGCATCCGTGCCCCCCCCCCCGTGTTTTTTTCTTTATATATATATATATATATATACATATATAATTATATTGATATATGAAATTTATATATAAAGGGGGGAAATCGCGCGAGTCCACTAGCATTTATAAACACCGCTGGGCCCGGGGCGGAAATTATACAGGGACTTTGTTGAGATAATGCATAAAATGTTCTTAATTTTGAAAGATTATCAAAGTATAAAGGACATTGCATAATAGGTTTTTCATGATTGGTATGATTTCACAATTATAATTTCATATTTTTCTGGCAAAGGAGTACTCAGATTGCAAACAGTTCAGTTTACTAGTTTCATTTATATTCCCATCGGGGCAATGTGGTGCCGAATTGTGAAAGTATTTACCAATTAAAAATGCACATCAAAATAGGCCTACATCAAAACACAAATTTCAGGGGGGAAAAGCCTGTTTACGATAAGAATCAACATACATCAATTGGTGACTAATTGGTCGGACAAGAATTCAAACGGGCCCACAAGAAATATTTCTCGAAAAGAATCAAAAATTTCTTCCAACATAAAAAGGAAAAGATCATCAGATTAAAATTCTTCAGACCAGACCAGATGACCATGTCCAAGAGCCGCGAAACGGCGAGGCGATTTTTTTTGGTGTTTTTTTTTTGGTTTATGTTAAAGGTACTATGTCCCATTTGCAGGCCAACAAAATGAAAAGGTTAAATTCCAACGGCATTTGAAAGACAATACTAATGTAGAACTTCCCTAAAAAAGAGGGGGCTTGAAAACATCTTTAAGTGGGAAAATAACGACTATTAGTTGTCGAATCGACTTAGGAGCTATAGAGCCAGTAAGTAATAGTCTGATTTTTCAGACCATTGTACCGAATGGTCGTACGTTTTATGCTGGGCAAAGATTCAATCAGTTTAATTTTGGCCATTACAAGAAGTGGGTTATTGATGTAGACAAATGCTCATCATGTACCCTTTACAGCTCATTTTATGTATGTTATTACCAAAGATGAAAAAAGCCAGTCAGTCACTCAATAGTGTCTGACAGTGAAGTCTAGCAATTAAACGGGTTTCCTTGTATGATTTTAATATTAGGACACTGCTAACGTTTAAATTTCACAGATAGGACATACATGACATATTCACAATTCCTGCAAAGTTCTACAGAATTTGATGTTGGCTGCAAAAGGGACATAGTATCTTTAATTGAGAGCTGAGTTGATGAGATAAACACCTGTCAGTGACCAGCAGGGTGGCCTAATCCCTCCTGGCCAAACTAGTGCAGACGGGCTTTAAAGGAAACCGTCACCCCAAGAAATAACTTTAATTATTCTGAGAGATTTATTATATTCTTGCCCATTATAGAAAATATATAGCGGCGACTCAGCCAGC
>CP137666.1:55010739-55045739 GCA_037976565.1 Mesocentrotus franciscanus
TGTATTTACACGATTGAAAACAGAAAAAAAATGGGGTAGGAAAAGTTAACTAGATTACACAAGGGAAATCATGCTTGTAATCTAATTTCCTTACAAGTTATGATGAATCTTTATATGATTTCATTTTAATTGATTAAGATTTTGATCTGATTTTTGTTTTTCTTCATAGGATGGGCCTGATGCTGGACAATCCGTATGGGTAAGTGTTTGAGAGTCTTATCCTACAAAATGCAGAAATACTTCATGCATTTTGAGCTGAGACTAATGAGTTTAGGAGAAACAAAATTCAGACTGCTGTAGAGTACCATACTTATCATAGTAATGTCATTTATTCATTATTCTGTGTTTTTTCGTGTTTTTTTTGTTGTTTTGTTACTAAACTGAAAAATAATCTCAGAAATCTCAGTAAAGACACTGGTACATCACTGGTTAAATCACTGGATATAAAGGATATCTCCAATACCAATAGCAAAGAGCATTTGTTGATTTGTCGGCCATTTGTGTTTTATATTTCTGTTATTACCTACCACTGATTTACCTACCAAAAGGAAACAGGAATATGTTGTCATGGAAATGATTTCAGAAATCATACCACCCAGTATAAATGTAATAAATGTAACGGTGCTCAGCATCTTTTGTGGCCTCTCAGGCATTTACTAATTAGACAAAAATAGACATGAAGCCATACAGTTTCAGGACACTTGCCAAAATTGGTCTAAAAACCCTGAGTAATGGCAATGATGAACTGGCTTAGAGATTACCCCTAGCGACACTTTAAAATAATAAAACCTCAAAACCCTTACATGTGTTTTTCATGAGTGGTAAGTGATAAAAGCACGCTTGGTAAATCATATCACAGTTTAATTGAATTTTATAGAAAACATATTTTTGTACAAAAAGGAAATATGAAGTACAATTGTTTGATATAGGTTCATATTGTACAGTATAAAAGTATAAAAGATGTACATATTCTAGCTGGTTGTTATTCTGTTCATAATTGCTGATAATTTTAGTGTCACTATCTGATCCCCCAAAAAAAAAGTTAATATTTTGCTATTTATCAACTAAAATCAAAGGAATCTACAAACAAAATAGGGGGGGGTCTTGGGGTTATTAAAATACTTCATGGGCTTTGATAATAGAATAATAGTACTTTGGGTCATTAAGTGTGTTAATGTTAACCCTCTGTGATATATTACAATTTGTATTACGACAATTCAAACATTACTAACTTTGCACTAATAATACCGGTAGTTGTAACTGTGGTATGAAAGACATGTTCATAAACTTTGAACCACTGTATGGAAGTTACATATAACATGTACTGCACAGGAGTGTGAACACAATCATTATTGTTTGTGAGCAGAGTTTGACTGAGATGATTAGTAGCCATAATTAATCACATCCACACCCAAATCACCTCAATAGTGTCATGAAATCCTGATTTAATGCTGGCATTTGTCACTATAAATCCCTTTAAAGGTATTATCAACCTTTTTGAAACAAATCTTGAAGTACCTTAAAAACTTTAATGATACATCACTGTTTTGTATGCCAAGATTGTTTATGATTAACCTTACATTAAGAGTATTCTATATAGGTAACCATTGTTTGACTTAAAATCTAACTTGATGATCACTATCATGACAGGAGATACAAATAGGCAACATAGTTGTGTGTGAATAATTTACTAATGTTTAGAGGACTATTGTTTAGACTGAAATAATTTGCCATTTACAGTTTCCTTTCAAACGAATCATCAGTTAAATTCAAACTGTTAAAATCTCAAAAATGAATCTTTATATTCTGTATAATAAGTATATCATTATATATCTTGATGAGAGATGTACACCTTAAACGTCATTCTCTTTGTCTTTCCAGCATGTACATGTTCACATCCTTCCAAGAAAAGCGGGAGACTTCCGTAAGAATGACGACATTTATGATGAGGTATGATGAGTTCACTTATTAGCAACACCATGATAAAGAAGTAATACTTAACCCTTTCTCTGCCATTTAATGAGAGGATTCTGCCTAAGAATTAGAAATGCCTTACAGTGTGTAATAGGCCAAGTCTGGGCTATTTTGATAATTGAATATTGGTAAATTATCTAGTCTTATCCACAAGAAGTGGAAATATGTTATCCACAAATATTACAAGGTAATACAATGCAAAATTACAAGACGAGACCAACAAAATACAAATATACAAATACGGTAGTGGGTAACATATCATTATGGGACATCACATGACCAAATATCTTTCCCAAATAGGTGCATGATTAATGAAGTAAACATGGAAGTTAATATTAAATACCAATTTTGGAGTGACAACAGAATGACCATTGATAATGGCACAGAAAGGTGTAAGAACAAGACATTCAATCTTTGACATGATGTTGAATCATTGTATATCAATTATGAGCACAAACTCAATTAAAAAAAAAAGTTTAGAACCTACACGAAAAGTTTAGAATAGGGGTCAACACATCCACTTGGGAACTATTTTATATCATTACACGAGAAACTATCTAAATCTTAAGACAAGGTTGGTTTAATTAGAGATTTAATCCTATCATAATGCCGCTATTTAGTGCCTCACCCAATGACCTAAACTGAAGGGGCAGCCCTGGATGATTGAATGACCATGACTAATGATAGGCTTACTAATTAATAACTACTATCCATTTCTTACAGCTCCCCCTCCCCCATTACCTGAGTCAGTGCAATTATGGACAGGTATGGTGGGGCTAATGTGATGTGTACAATGTGCAACTTGATCTATTTTGCTTTGTCTCCACTCCCCCAAAGAAAATATTGATTTAACAAAAATAAAACAAAATACAGTAAAATTAATCCAGCTCAGTGTGTAATTCTATGACCTAAATTGCAAGATAAACACAAATCTAAATGTGTACATTTCTTTCCTTTTGAAGTAGAGAAATAAATGAAAGCAGTTTTTCAACTCCTGGGCCTGTTTTCCTGTATATCAGAAACTTCTGTCAATTCTTTAGTCATTTAACTCTCAAGTAGACATCGTTTCAGAAGTTTTCTCTGAAATTTTGGACTAGTCCTTCCTATAATTTCTGTCACACATGAGAAATAAAAATCAGAAATGTGAAGCAGTTCATTTGCAAAATATTCAGCCCTATGAAGGGAAAATTTAAGTCATGAGATATTTTTCATGAGCAACAAAATATAACACAGAAAGTATGAAAAGGAATATAACGTATGTTAAAAGCCAAAAGGGCCTTAACTTAACCCATGAAAAACACAGAGTTAATGCTCTCTTCTGGCCTCCAGTAGATGATATGGTATGTTATTGGTCTGAAATAGTTTTAACCTCATTGGAGAGATTTGAGTCAGGGATTTCCTTGTATTTTCAAAATAAAATCATGTTTCTACCAACTTTTCTGTCACATCAATTATTGTTGGGTGTACTTTACAAGTATAGCCTTCTGACCTTCAGTTACAAGGGTGTGGTGTACTGAGCAATTCTCGTCTCAGCAACAATCTCCCCATGTCCACACACAACACTTTCCGTGATTAGGGGTGATTAGTTATACCGTTTCGGGATAGTTACACGATGAGATTGTGTGTGTGGACGCTTACTAACGATACGTCGAATAACGAAACGTCATATAACGAAACGCGGGTTTGGGCATCGTTTCGAACTAGAATTCAATAAAGAATCACGTTTAATCACGCCTAATCACGGAATGTGTTGTGTGTGGAGGTAACTAGTATAACTAGTCGAACTAGAACGGTATAACTTGGCTGGGCTTAACGTGGCCTCGCTCAAAAGGAGACTTGACCTTTCATTTCCGCTTCCATTTCATGATCGCAGTAGCAAACTGTGCACCTATACGACATTTCGCTGTAGAGTTTCGGGATTACTTTCTTGTGTGTGTGGACACCCTGGAATTTATACGATGATTCTTTATACCACGTTTCTTGTGTGTGGACACCCTGGAATTTATACGATGATTCTTTATATGACGTTTCGTTATAGAGTTTAGGGATAAATTGTTTTGTGTGTGGACACGCTGAGTGTATCATACAGATCTATTGTTTTTGCACGTTCAGATTCTCTAGATCTTTGCTTTGACACTTCCAGACTAGAGATTGAGGGGGAGAAAGAAAAAGAGGAGAGGAGTAGGGCGAATAATTATGGAGAGGTGAAGAAAGAAGAGGGGCAATTCAAAAAGCAGGAGATAAAGATGGAAGAAGAGAGGGGAGGACAGGATACAGGAGGAGATGAGAGGAAAGGCAAGGAAGAGAAAGGGAGAAAGAATGAAGTAGGGGAGAGGAGAGGAAGATGAGAGCCAAATGTGATAATAATGGGGACAAGAGAAGAAAGGAGAGGTAGAGGAAAGATCAAAGAGAGAGAGAGAGAGAGAGAGAGAGAAGGAGAAAGTAAACAAGAGAGATTTGAGAGAGAGAGAGAAAGAGAAAGCCAACAAGAGAGATTTTAGAGAGAGAGAGAGAATGAAGAGAGAGATTAGGAAAAGATGCTTGACTTGAGAGAAGTAGAGGCGAGAAAAGAGAGATAGAAAGAAACTGATGAAGAGAGTGATGTGAACATATCCTTGGTAATGATAATGATGTCTTTCTGCTGTACTTTAGCCATCTAAACAAATTAGTGTTGCATTTGTCAAACACCTAGATACAAAATACCCTCAAAATCCTACCCTTGCTGTTTTGACTGAGAATAGATCATTGACACTGACTTTTGAATTATCAGCTTAATACATACATGTACATCATCATAAAGGTGTGTCTCTTATTTGACCACTTCAAGTTCAGACAGTGAACAAAGAATGACCTTCCTATATAGTCTGGCTAATCTATCAAACACCTAAGAAACATTAACAATGTAAAATGAAAGTTAAAGGGAAATTATCTTGTCGTAGAAAGTTGGCTACATTAGAACCAGAAAAATCTGAGGAACACATTAGGCCTATTCCCTGCTAAAATTATAATTACAGATCTATAGCACATGTGATAAAGTATTAAGAACAATGAATTTATAAAAAAAAATCATTTAGATTCACAACTCTGGTACTTATAAAATAGGGAACAATGAACATGAATTTTAACAAACCTATTTCTGTAATAAAAGTAGTTTAAAGTTACCCATTCTTTTCCTAGTTTAATGGCCTACAAGTATTCTTTTATAGAAACTTGAATTTGAACAGAAGTGTTGAAGAGTGCAGTCACATGTATATTTTGTAGAAGGTTTTAATGATATTTTAAATCAATCAAAGAGTTGCTACACCTGGACCAAGAGTGGTTTTCCCTTTAATTTACTCAGTTGGAGGGAGACAAATGTAAGTGAAAGATAGTGATGCAGTGACAGATTTTCAAACCCTTTCTTATGTAATTCATCGTAAATCAAATACAGGTCAATGTCTATATGAAGATATGCAATTGATCTGGATTGATTGCAAGACCTCCAATCGATTGCAAATGAGCAAACTCTTATCTCTTTATATTAAGTACAGAGTTGATGTCACATTGTGATTAAGTTGATTCAAGCTGGGGCCCTGTGCCTATAGTAATAAATTCTTAATAAACCGGGTTGTCAACTAACTATGTACTATAGCTTAAATATAATCACCTACATGTAGCTTAGTACCTGTTTTTTTAATGGGCCCAGATATCCTGAGACAGTTACAGATACATGAATCTCTATGTCAAAGAGCTATTGATTGGCAAGTTGATGACAAGAGATGGCAGTATATACATTTTTTTTATCAATCAGTGGTATTTGAGATTTGCTGTCATGTACTGTCAATGCTGTTGTCTTGTTTTTTCCTTATTCTTTCTATTTATTTTCTCCTTATTCTTTCTATTTATTTTGTTTAATTCTTTTTTATTTCTTTTTTATTTCATGTTCATCTTTCAATTCCTTTTGATATATTACTGACTAATTACACTAATTTCTTAAAATATAAAAAATAATTTAGTATGTCAGAATAAAATATAAAATGCATGTTGTCTTCTTTCTCAATGATTATTTAGAATGACAACGCAAAATAAAACCACTTGATGTCAACTGGATATGAAAAGAAAAGAAAAGAGGAAGAACATTGTTGGATGTAATTGATTTGTTTTTGTTGTTGTAGTTCAAAGTGAAATGTCTGTTCTAGGTTATAATGTAGATTGTATTCCCTTACTAAAATGATATCATAATTATTTATTTTGTTTATTGTACTTTTTTTTACTTCTAAAGGCAGAATCACCATCTGTATCAATTTTGCCAATCATTGCATTATGAATTTTTTTGGATTGATATATCACTGTTACTTTTAAAACACCAAGTAAAATGAAGGCTTTGGGTACATCTAGTCATCTACACAAATGTTTCTAGTATTATCCCTTTAATGGTATTTTTTAATTAAATGTATTCAAAAAGATGATGCACTATCAAGGAATTTCTTTTCATAACCAATGTCTGTAATAAATCTACATATAAAGAACTCCAAGAGTGAAATGAGGCTTAACAATTTGACCTTCCTGGTAATCAGGAGACAAGGCATTTTGGACACTGGGCTTATTTGTAAGAGCGCCATCTCAAGGCTAGATGGCTATAGGTTCTAGGGTACTATTATTGATTAATTTACAACACAAAGCAAACATGAAGAATCTATGCAGTCACTGTCCAGTCATTAGTCTTCTATCACTTCTATCACGATTTTAAAAAAATTATGAAGAAAATTGAAAATAATCATTTATTATTATTTGAACCTTATCCTACTCATGAAACATCCTTTAATCACGTAAAGTGATATCTAAATTAATTCAATAGTTTCTTCCAAGACTGTTACAGATCTCTTGTTATAAATTCAATTTTAAGAGAGCAAAACAAATATGCTTAAGGATATTTATGTTTAAGTGTCATTTTGGCTATTCTCTCCAACATTATACTCATAAATATGGCTGTGATTTGATGTCAGTTTCTTTTCATGACAATCATTCATCTGACCTTGGTATATTTTCAATTGCGAAATGCTCTTAAAAACAACAAAGAAATATGAAACTGCATTTTCCACTGGTAAGAAGTTAGAACATTACGGTTTACCTTATAAGTTCATTGAAAAACAGATGATAGTTGAAAGGGTATGATATACAGGTATCAGTGTAAATTATATCATACATGCTTATGGTGTATTTGTTGCTCTTCTATGACACTTTGAGAAAGTACAATATGAATATTTTGCTTTATTACATATATGCTGACAACATTTCACAATGAAATATGCACATATGCACTTTGTGAATATATGACGTTATATTTTTTGAAAAAGTTGATTATATACACAAAAGCATAAATAATGCGACCTGCACATAATAGCTTTAGGATTTTTTTTGTTGTTGTTTTGTTTTGTGGGGGGGGGGATAAACCACAATACATTGATGTGCGTCAATGAGACTTGTTTGTTACAAAAGACTAAAAGTACATTAACATGTAGCTTAGTTTATTTTTGGAGTAATCTAACTAGATACATGCTTGACTGGTCTTACTAGACATTGGAATCATGTTATGAAGGTATGAATCTACTCTGGCATTGGTGAACATTGGTAGTCTAGTTCTTAGACCCAGGGATGTACATGAATTACTCCGTCTCTTTACTTTCTTTACAAGTCAAATGGAAATGTGCTCTGCTTTTATTCAACTTAACGGTTATTTGTACGTTAGTCTACCCATTAAAGATTTGTGAAAATCTATTTTACTGATACTGAACAATCAGTGCACTTCTAATAAAATGTTTTGACCCTATATCCTTACTACAAATCCAGATGTGTTGCATGACATGGTAGAATATTGCATAATTTATTATTGAGAGTGACAAGAATACACCGAAGCTAAATGTGATCGGTCAGGGCTGGCCAAGCAGCTAAGACTAAGCTGAGTCTGCAATGGGGTTTTTGTTCCGCTCTTCTGCCCTTCGATTACAACTCATTCTTGCTGAGATCCTACACAGAGTATTGATCCAATAATCTTATTGATTAGCTGTTAGAACCCAGGGAATGCTTTTACTGCGTGGGATTGTCTGCAGACCTAGTATTATGAGTAGAATGATGATGGGGGTTATGTAATCATTGATGTTAACAATCTGCTGGTAGGTTTTCATGAATGTTGATTTAAAAAAAAATGGATAGGTCTAGAGTACAAGACAAGATAGCATTGGATCTTGTACACAGGCTGATGGACAATAGAGTTGCAAGCAGTGTAATACAAACAAGGCCATAAATGACACTAAATTTCATTAATCTTCCTCACAACAATTGCAATGTTTATTTCAACTCTCTGATGGAGTGTCTAGTCCTTTAAACATTACAAAAAGAAGAAGAAAATTTAGAAAAGAAGGAATAGGAAAAGAAGGCAAATAGAAGAAAGAAAAAAAGGAGAAGAAGAAGAAGTAATTTTAAAAGGTTATGAAACTGCCATGTTGGAAAAGGTTCTTATTACATTACACGTAGAGGTGTTGTGGTCTAGTGGATAAGTCGCCCGACTGCAGATCACAAGGTACTGGGTTCAAGTCCCGCCGCAGCACCAATGTCCTTTGGCAAGACGTTAATCTACATTTGCCACTCTCCACCCAGGTGTAAATGGGTACCTGATATGCTTGAGCGCTAGTTACTTTGGCAGCTCGGCTATGACCAAGGTAATATGTGTAAAGCGCCATGAGCGTCAGAGCCTGGCGGATACCGGCGCTATATAAATAACCAGTGTGTTGGCTCAGTCAGTAGAGCGTCCGCCTCACAACCGAGAGGTCGTGGGTTCGAACCCCGGCCGCGTCATACCAAAAGACGTTAAAAGATGGGAGTCGCTGCTACCTTGTTTGGCGTTCAACAATAAGGGGATAGAGCAATGGCGATCTGGCGCTGCTCAGTGGCTGCCGGGCTCACAATCAATCGGGCACAAAGAATTTCCATTTTCGGTTTAATAAAATTTGGAGTGGACTATAAAAAATTATTATTATTATTATTATTATTATTATTATTATTATTATTATCAGTCATTAAAAGTTCTAAACTTATGAACTTATTATATAAGTAATACATTTGTTGCTGGTGGCTCATCAAGTTTATGATTAAAATACATGTAGCAAGGAAATAAAAAGGATTAAACTTTGATCTTACCCACATTTTTAATTTCTTAGGCCTGCCATGAAATTCAATACTACCGGTATATGACCAATGCTTTTGGCTTTGTCGTTTATCAGTTTAGCTACTTTTATTATGTATTTTTTGTAATGATTATTGGAAGAAAAAAAGTCTTAAATCATATGTCTATTATATTTTTGACTTACTTTTCGGGAAGGGTGCAAAGAGTCTTACCTTAAATGTTACATTTTTTCTGTTGGCCAGTTCGGAACATTTACATTCTTTGCATGTATGACTTTCTAGCCTATATGATTTTCTCCCATAATATCGATATCAAGAATTCCTCCTGGATAGACAGTTAACTTGGAATGAAACAGACATGAACTGAATATTAAGAATGAAAATTGAAATTGAATTGAGGGTACACTTTGCATGCATGTGGATGCTAGCATTCTTAATCAACTATTTTTTGTCCAACTTGAAATGAGTATGTCATATCCACCCGATCCATACTCTATTAGCATAATTTAGCCCCCCCATGAAGCACTCTACTTGGCCAGTCAATAACTTTGATTTTTTCCCCTCTCAAAAGCTTTTCACTAATACATTTTTGTTTGTGGAATGTGTTATGTCATCAAAAGAATGATGGGGCATTTGACGTCATTCTCTCTCTCCTCCATTGTTTTAGCAATCGACTATCAACATTGCAATATGGCCTAGAATTTTGATGCACTAGAGTGGCCTCCTGGGACTGATTTCCACTAGATGATTTTCTGGTTTTTCAGTTTGTACAGTTGTATGAATCATGGTTTCCATCCATTTCAAATTGCTTTAAACATTAGTATTTTATTAGTTTTAACCTGTTTTGATTTAAAGGGTACTGATCAGCAGTGATGATTGATCAGTAGTGATGATTGATCAGCAGTGATGATTGCATATCGTGAGAAGATTTCAAATCCCCCACCCAAAACTATAATGAGAAGCTCAGATGTTCATGGATTAAAAAGCATTCAAGGGGAATAAATGATATCGTATCATTGTCACATGGCAGTTATCTCAGGAGTGGACTTTTTGTTTTAATTTATTTTTTAATCTACTCACATATCAGCTCAACCTTTACTTAGATTTTTATTTGAGTATATTTAATTATTTACATGTAAGTTCCAATATCTCATACAGAAATAATGTATGCAGCAGATATTTTTAAAGTAGAATACTGGCATGGATTGGTTAAAGTCAATTCTGCTCAGTAATAAGCCACCTGTTTATACTGCTAATCTATACTACATGTAGAGGTGTTGTAGTGTAGTGGATAAGTTACCTCACTATAGATTACATGTTACAGGGTTCAAATCCCAGCCCAGTACTAATGTCCTTTTGCAAGACACCAGTCTACATTTGCCACTCTCTACCCAGGTGTTCATGGGTACCTGATAGCTTGCAAGTTAGGTACTTTGGCAGCTCGGCTATAAATGGGATTGTAAAGTCAAAACGGCATGAGTGTTACAGCATGACATTATGAGAGCCAAATAAGAAGGCATTATAATAATCCCAAAGACAAATACCATATAGCAAACACTCAAAATCAGTCAAACATTAAAAAAACAATACATGGACAAAGGTTAAATAAGCAACATATCTGTGTGGAGCCACAAGGTCATTAGCTTGTATCCTTTAACACATGATTAATGCCCTTGTAGCTTCAGACAGAGTCTCAAACTGTTTTTAAAGATCCACATCTTGTAAAACTTCCAATAAAGTTTAGGAAGTACCTGGTACATGAAGTATTTCTTATCACAGTACAGGAATTGCAAATATTGTATATTTCCATTTCTAGAAGATTCAGACTATTTTTTTGCCAGGAGTGCCTCAAAAGAGTGTTAACATTGATAATTTTGATGGCAGATTATCTCAAAGTAGAGCAAAGTTTTTTATCGGAAAATGACGAAAACAAACAACTGTTTTTTGTAGTAGCTTATGGGTTTTATCATTTGTATGGCTCTGTCACACCATGGAGTAGGTCCATGGTCACACCTTGGCAATTTAGCCAGTGTATGCCGACGTATGAAAAATTTGGCGAATAGACTGGCGTACGTCAAAAAAGTTATGGGTAAGTTTTGTATAAGTTAAGAGCACGCTGGTATACGTCGTAGTTATGGCGAGGTCGTCAAAAAATTCAAAAAAAAGTTCAGCATATGCCAGGGTTGCAGAGAAATTTTGATATGTCAGCATACGCTGGCTAAATCGTCAAGGTGTGACAGGGCCATAACCCTCTTGGAAAGTAGATAAATCCAAAGTAGAGTCAGGCACTTTGAATAAACATGGTGGAGTTGGATACCCCAATGTATTGCTCACATTATGGCAGATAATGAGTAAATGTGTGAAACTTTTAATGTCCCAGACATACTCCCACTCCCACATAGTGTGCTTGTTAATGAAGGAATACATGTATTTAACCTATGAAAACATGGTACTGATATCATATATGTCTTATTTCTTACTAAGGTATTAAGAAGTATTTTCTCAGGAGAAAGAATCAGAAAACTGCTCTTTTGTGGACATTATTAAAATGTGAATTTTGAAAGGGCTTCACAACCTAGCTTGGGACAATATGAAAATTCCTTTATATTCACAATGGCTCTATTAAGATTTTCTATATAAGATTTGAAATTTGATATTTTAATATTTCTTATATTTATTTTGTTTACTTTTTTAGCTCTTAGACAGGTACCAAAAAGTACAATGTTTGGATAGATATGAAAATCCCTTTTTTTCATTGGAGCTCCTTAATGATTTTTTATATGAAATATAAGAAATATAATTTAAAAATAGAGGAAGTTGCTACTTTGATATGTCTTGATTTGTTTTCATAGCTCTTATCTATCTGTCAGTGGTTCTTTTTAAGAGCTAAATCTTTACCTTTTCCAGTTTTCATTTTTCTGTTGGCTGAAACTGAGTTATAACATCAGTGCAAATTATTTCATAATGAGCAATCATTTTAAGAGATGAATTTCATGTTATTTTAAAGAAATAAATCTGATATAGTTGTAAATTTCTTTAAACTGGAGAGGAATATGTTTTGGGAAGAAACATCACTATCTCATTCATTGATCTACCGGTATTCTGATTTCTATTTTAAAGATGTAATTACCCTCTCTCAAAGGGTTTTATACCTAATCCAAATGGATAGCTATTGAATGGTCTTTTCCCCCTAGGTCTCTTGCAGCAAAAGAGAGTAAGAGAGCTTGCAATTTAAAGGGTGTATCTCACTGAGCGGCGATTGCTAAGGAACATTGCGAATTTGGATTTGCCAACTTTTCCAACGAATGTGAAGAGTATTTCTGCAACATTTAGCGACTTTTAGCGACAGTTAGCAACATTTGAGCGAATGTTTTGTGAAAGTGTTTGCGAAAGGCAGTTGGTAAACTATTAGCGACTGTAAGCAAATGTTAGTGACAGTTTTTGTGAAGATTAGAAACTATTTGCCAATCCTTTGCCACTATCTGTGAATGTTTCGGACCTTTTGCTAACTCGTGGTACTAAATGGGTTGATTTTATATAGGAACCATATGGTAACGTGGTCACTAGCATTGGCTCAGCGACACCGTCTTACAACAGTTTGCAAAGGTTTACAACTGTTTTGCAAACTCGTGCAACAGTTTGCGGAAAGATGAAAAACAAGAAAAAACTGTTTGTCACAATGAAAACTATTTGCGAACTTTCTTGCAACTTTTACGAACCAACCTATCGCCGCTCAGTGAGATACCCCCTTTAGTTCAACTTAAAGTAGGGCAGTCTATGTGCATTGAAAGTAGATTGATCTCATGGTAATTCACTCTACTGTGCAGTTTACAATGAGTCTATGACTGTAGGTCATGGAACACAATTCTCTAAGAATGAACAGGGTTTTGATTTTAGGAATACCATGCCTTTTATTTGCTTGTTATGTATTTTTCTGTGTTGTCTGTTTAGAGCCAGGAGAGTTTGGAATCTTTAAAGCTTTATGAAGTCATGAACTTTGAACTCTCAACAGAAGATGGATTATTAGAATTATTTTTAACGTCAGTCAGTATGATGAATATGACAGCAACTTTAGAATGTAATACCCTATTCAAAGCAGTATGCAAACATTCTAAGAAACAAAATTTAGCTGTATAAATTTTCACCTTTACCCACCCTGAAGTGAAATTACACTTGAAGACCCCCTCTTTACCCCTCTCCATCCATTTATGATATCTAAAAATAAAGTACACGATAAGACCCCATTTGTGATCCCCATCCATTTACTCTTTCAGAGGATAAATAAAGATTTGATATCACCCAAACCCATTCTGAAGCAGACTTCTTCTCTCCCCATTCGTCCATGTATGCATTCAATGCATGAGATAGAGACAAAGATCACCACAACCCATCCTGAAATAGAAATTCATATGGAAACACTCCTCCCATCCATATATTCTTTCAAAGCATTAAGTAAAAAATAAATGAATATCTCTCTTATCCAGCCTAAAGTAGAAGCTCTCTTGAAGCCCCTCACACATTAATTTTGCTTGCAGATTCTGAGCATGAAATAAGACCTATCTACATGTATCATCAAAACTCACCCTGAACAAATAGAAATTGAGTTGAAGACCACCCCCCCCCCTAGTCCATTTATGATTTCTGAAGAAAAAAAATCCCAACCCACCCTGATAAAAAAATCACTTGAAACTCTCCTTTCCATCCGCTTGTGCTTTTAGAATAAATCACAAATAGATGAGACCTCAACCCACCCTGAAGTAAAAAAAAAAATTACCCAAAGACACCCCTCCCCTACCAGCCATCCATCTATTTCATTGGTCTGCGTGTCTAATCTTGACGGTTGACAGCAAGTCGATTTAAAGTCTCGTCTCTCGCCATGGTCATTTCATTTCCAATCAGCAGACATCCTGACAGCGAGTATCAGAGGTAGATCCAGTAGGGTGGCTTAAAGGGATTTTTGAGTTCTGTTGAAGGTGGAAAATAATTTATGAGCTTTCTCACTCTTTTATTGTCAGTTAGAAGAATATCATTGTAGAAATATCCCCTGAATAGGACCGCTCTTCAAATGTTTACATATTTGAAATATGATAAGAAACAGCTTTTAAAAAATTGGACCAAAATATTATGCCACATGTGTGTGTATAGTCCCATATACCCACTTTTGTGTGCAGTGTGTATGATATTCAGGAAGATAAATTGGGAAGGTTGTTTATGTAGTACAAAGGAATTATTGTTTAATGTGAGGTTTTTGAATTATCAGAATGACAAAAAGTTTTTACGTAATAGATCCGTTGGGGTGTCTCAAAGAGAGGGGATATCTAGACGAGGATAGGCATTACATTGAATATTGACTTATTAATTCATGTCACATGGGTTTCATACCTAATATCATCTGCTAATGTCCTTCTCGCCTTCAACAGAAGATAATGTATTATTTAAATCTAATGAAAAATAATACAAATGTGTGAATGTAGCATACATGTAGATACATGTACATCCAGTTATTACTGCTTGCTTGGAGCTGTATTACAGACACAACTAAAAAAAAGTAGTGAAATAACATTGCAAATCCACATGCATTGGTAGACCAATTTGAATGGGGAGGGGTTGCTGGATCAAATTTGTAGACAAGGTAACTGAATTTTTTCCAACAAGCAAAAAAAAAAAAAAGAGAGAGAGAAACCCCCATATCAAGCAGGGAAAAACCTTCCTCTGGGAGCTGATGTGAATACTACATTTTAAAATGTTAATCCTTTACTACAAAGGGTATCATACATGTTCTCTTTTACTTTTTTTTTTTTTTGGACAAAGTTTACCACATTTTTAAGGTGCTTTTTGCCTTTAGAATTACTGCTAAGAGGGGGATGCACAATTACTTCATGTCACTTACAGTATACCAAATTTGGATTTGCAGGGGGGGCATGGCCCCTGAATCTGATGGTCTCTAACAGTAGACTAGCACCCTCCCTGCAAGATGCAACAATGATTTCAAGATTTCATTGAACGCCTGTCTATTATCTTAGTTAGATGTGAAGCGCAGTGGTGCATTCCCTGCACACTGAATGTCAATGTGTGTGTGTGTGTGTGTGTGTGTATATATGGGTGTGTGCATAATAGTAGGTGTGTGTTTATACAATGAATCACTCTCTTGCCACTTAAACCGGCATCATTTACATACATGTACATCATTCTAGGCAAGCGCAAAATCACCTGACTTTTTAGTGAGCAGTTAGGATCACATCCCAAGTAGGAAATGAAAACCATTTACAGAGGGACACTTGCTACTGAAATTGGAATCACCATGTGGATATATTGCATAACAGTCGGCTCGTCCTATGAGCGAGGCTGAAGTAACTGGGTTGGTGTGATGGGGTAAGGCTTGGCCCTGCTAATTGGACTAATAGATGTTGGCACCATCAGCCTTGGCTCAGGGTCTGTTCAGGGTCTGTTCCCATGGCCATTATTGATTGGATGGATGTAGCATGATGGAGCTGGAATGCTCTTGTCCTTCAATGTTTAGGACCTTGGCAGAATTTGTCTCTGATATACTTACCAATCATTTACTATCTTAGTCTGGAAATAAATTTGGGCTCTGCTGTGGTTAGCCCCTAATATCTCCCTGTGCATGATTTTACTTGTTTAAGTGAAAGATGGTATTAATCAAATTTCACATTTATGAAATGTAAAGACACAATAGTAATCTAATACAGCTTGAAGAAACCTGTTGGAAGATTCAAGATAAACCATTTAATGTTTACATCCAATATGTCAATATAGAATACTTTATGAATTGAATTAATTAAAATTAAACAAATAACATACCACCCAGACAAATTATACAAACCATATCAATAAGACTTTTTCAGGCCATACATGGTTTCTCCTATATAGAATCTATGTAAAATGTGAGTTGTTATAATTGGTTGTGCTTAATCCCAGGATTATGAATAGACATCGGCCGCCCAAGTTCTATTCCCACCCCCATCTCCATAATCAGGGATTACTGTTATCAATGCCTCATGTACAGCTTTTTGATGTGTAAAGAAAGCAAGATTTAAAATGGGGCACTGACATTTTATGGAATATTGTCTTGAAAGTTGTAATCTTTCCGAAAATCATTTGGAATCTATGTAGGTATGTGTCATTGTGTCTGGATGTCTGGTGATTGTTAGAATTATTTTATTCCTATATACATTAGAATAAGTATGCACTCTTAAAACATATATCAAAAATATTAAAAAATTATTTAAAAATTAAATTGCTTAAAATGCATTAGAGATCAGATGTCCTTCACAACATCATTAGAAATTATGATAGATATGCACAAGTATGTGCTTCTCCTGGGTTTTATGTTAATATCAACACCAAACATTTGATGCTTTTTTGCTTTAAAGTATCTCAGTATAATCAAGGCTCAAGTTCATTTCTTTTATTGGAACATCCAAACTATATCTGTATCACATGCAATATACATTTGCATAGGTAAACTTAGAATAGGGTTATCAAGAAAGGATGGCTTTAAACAAACAGTTACATCCCCTAATAATTGTACATGTAAAGAAAATCAGAAGCTTGGTAATGATTATATTCCAAACCCATAGTACAAGAAAGTCATTACATACCTCCATGTTTAAATTCCTGATGTGATTGTGTAATAATTCAAATTGTATGTTGTATAAAAGCTGTTATTCTAGTTTCTTTGCTTTGTCATAAATCTGCTAATTATTCTAGTTTCATTGCTTCTTCATAAATCGGCTAACTTCTGAAGCTAAACTTTCAAAATGAGTAGTCTGATGTGCTCTCCCGAGACAGGTGAACTACCTGTGCATTTTAATGCGACTATTTTTAAGGTTACAGCTTCAAAACCTCCCTGTTTTCCATCAATCTTTTCTTTGTTCAGCATTTTTACAACAGTATACCACTTATTCATCTTCAAATAAGATGTAGGTGTGTGATACATCAAATATATAGACATCTAATCAACCCAATCAAACTGTAGATAGTTATTTTTTAGATTTTTTATTTTTAGATGTTTTATTTGTAGATTTACAGGAGATTTACAGGGTACTATTGAAGGTATAAATCAGTATGCTGTAATTTTTTGCCTGATTTGTCATGCAGTATTGCATACTGAACCATTTCATGTTGAGACCATGTGCATAATACCGGTATGTATGAGGACTGTTGTTTAGAAAGCAGGGCATGTCTCTCATAATGCCTTTCCATCTTAAGGCTGATTTACATATTGATAGCCTGCAGGGGAATAAAGGTGTACTTCATCTTCTCCCAAAAGAACAAGGGAAATCCTGAAGAAGGAACAAGATTGTAGACGGAAAACCCCTCTTAGCTTGACGGTTTCATCCATTATAGTCACTTACCGGGCCCCCTCAACTCTGCCCTTGTGATAAATTTGCATTTAGGATTAGAAACAGAAGGCGCATTTGCTTTTTCTTGACTTAATCTGGATGGCACAGGTGACATACGTTTATGGCCTTGTATATTTGATGCAGTTCCACTATGGTATCTCTTAGGCCAGGTCATGAATCTCACATATGGGCTTAGCTAAGGCACCTTTTAAGCCCTTTATTTTGTTGTAATTGAGTTCAAATTAATACATTTCATATTAATTTGGTTTGATAGTCCTTTTGTTTTCTAATCTTTGACTAATTAATAAAGGAAAAATACAATTTAGCTGCCATTTTGAAAGGTGCCATCCATGGGCTTTGAGGGCATAATGGGCCACATTTGAAATTTGTCAATATCAAATTTTGCCCATAACTTATTTATCTCTCTGTATGCTAAATGTGGTGTTTTCATCACAAAATGCACACACCACTACTTTCACCTAAATGTAATGCAAAGGTGTCAGGGACGATTTGATATTTTCAAATATAGATATAATTGGGAGTCAAGAAGAAAGAATTCCAAGGAAACATACTGGAGTACTGGATGTAGGGAAATGATATGGAATTATCTGTACATCGGTATGGGATTTCAATAAGAAAAGTATTAACAGGGATAACTTAAAGATCACCAAAGATCTTTGAGATTAATATCAGAATGGGTAAAATAATTTGTTTGAAATTATTTATCCTTTTTTACAAATCCAAGATATTTAACCATTTGCCATCCCATACATTACCGAGAATGGAAATAACTCACCCTCAAAATAGCATCGCAAGTGTTGTTTTTCTTGTCAATTGGTCTGATCCAAGCTCTAGCGGAAATTGAAATTAAAATTAAGCATTTATTATCCACTCAGAAATTTGTTTTTCACTGGTTAACAGTCATAATCATAGACAATTACAGTAATGGAAAAATACAGTCATAACAGCTTTAGTTGGGTAGGTTACACAAAATCAGTTTTGTACTACGAGGATGCCGATAGAGGGAGAGAGACGGAAGAAGAGGACCAAAGGTAGGCAGAGGAGATGGGTAGAGCAGTGAAGAAAAGATAAAAAGAGAGATTGAGCCAATAGTTACATGAAATGTACAATGTAGTTTAGCTGCTTATACTGACATAATGAGGGTAAATTAATCATTCAAGCTCAATTAATGGACAAAGTTAACATCAGATCTAGATGATAATAAACGGGGGAAAAAGAATGTAATAAGCAATGAGTGCGAGAATTGTCAAAGGTTCTGAGGTGAGAGGAAAGCAAGGGTCAAACGAAAGAGGAGGATAAAGACTGCATCTTTACATGGTAATCTTATTTTAGTAATAAATAATTAAGGTTATAAGACATGAGGTCTGCAAGACTTTCCATAGTACAGATTAATGGAACTTGGCCCGAACGATTGCCTAGTGTGCGCTTGTGCTATCAACTACTAAAGTATACTGTAACTCTTTATGATGTTGGTAATATATGGGACAAAATGACTTGAACTTTCACTTTTGCATCAACATTATCCATGCTCATTTTGTGATTTGTATCAGAACACCACGATGCATGATACTCATAAGATGGATGCATTTTCCATTCATGATATATCGCCTTTTTTCTTGGACATTAAACTATAGAGGTAAAAGCTTTGAAGCTTCCATATTGACCTTTGAAGTTTTAAGAAGATTATTAAGCTTCACCGCCAACCAAAGACCCCTAGACATAGGATTACATCATATTTGAGGCTTAACTCCTAGGTGGGCATTATGAAAATTCCTCTTACACATCTGAGGTTTTCTGCAATCCATGTCACAAGAATTTTAATTCTCTATAATATAGGTAATAATCTCAGGATAAGATTTTGGTGTAGTATTGTAACCAATAGGGGAACACTTAGAAGCTGGCCCAATGTTAAGCCATATTTTGTGTAGGTGTGATCTGAAGGTTTCAGAGAAATCATTTATTTCATTTTTAGGAATCAAGGCCATGCAAAAATTATTCAGCGTATATCTCTAAATGCTTCAGTTTGTATTCGTCAAATTAAGGGATTAACATTTTTTGGCAAAGGAAAACTTTGACCCAAAACTAACTTCCTTTGGTGAATTTGACTTTGGACAAATGCCCAAACCCAGCATCTGGTCTAAATTTTAGTAGAATACACAATACCGACCTTTCTGCTTAAGAAACAAAATAGGACTATCTGATTTATTTATTGTCCTGTGTTCAATTTTAAAACATGGCATATCATAAATCTGTATGATATTGGTTATTTTTGTTTGAGCCCACTCTCTACAAGCATACCCATGGACCTGCATTCTGCATGCCGAAAGGTTCAAACTTATGATGTGACATTAAGCTGGCTAGCTGAGACAAGGTGATAATTTGATTACAAATATGACAGAAACATTTCTAGTGGGAGTGCTACTGAGCGATCCCTCTCTCTAATCATATACTCAAGCCAAGCTTTGTTTATAGGCAATCCATCAAACTATTATCAGACAGGGTCTTCCATGAGAACTTCAAGGAAAGAACCACTTGAGTAGGGGGAGGGGATAGACAAAAATGCAATGATGGTGAAGGATATGGCCCTGGACCCTGGAGATAATGAAATTGACAAATGTACAAGAAAAGTGGTAGGCCTACATGTTGCATAGCTAAGGGGCACAGGGGGCATGTGCTCTAAAATGCCCCTCCCCCCCAAAAAAAAAAAGTAGAGGGACAAGAGAATGTGCCAAAAAGATGCTACGACCTCTCCCACCGCCCCCCCAAAAACAGCTATGTTAATTTGCATTTCATTCACTAAGTAATAGTCCACCCCCCTTCCGTGTCTTAACCCCTTCAAAAAAACTACCCCTATTTTTTGTATTATCCCTCACTAAAATCACACAGTATTCTGAACATAAATAAAAACATGAAGAAAATAAATTTAACATGAAGAAAAACCCTTTAAAAGAGACATAGAGGATTGCAGGATTATACCATTTTCAACACTGACCTGGATGCTGATGTCTTTTTTTCTTCTCATTAATTGCATTTATCTGGGAAATACAATGTAACATGAAGCATAGGCTAATGGTAGACAGATAGTACAACATAAAAACCTAAAGACGTCCTGTCAATCGGATAACCACTAGACAGCATAGCCATTTCAGATTGTGATGCTTATATATACTTATCTCTGCAACATTAAAATGCCTACACACTCAAGATACTGAGTTAGCCATTGTTTACTGTATGTATAAATCATATGATATCGTCTACTTCAGTAGAATAGTAGAAGTATCAAACTGTAAAGCAGGAGAAGAGGAAAATAAAAATTTGAGATGGAAAAAAAAGAGGAGGGGAGGTGAGGAGGAAGATGAAGAGAGAAGAGGAAGAAGTAGAAGAAATAAGAGGTATGAGAAGAAGAAGAAGAAAAAGGAGAAGTAAAAAAAGAGGAAGAAGGAGTAGGAGGAGGAGACGATGATGAATCTACATCCTTTGAAACTAGTAAAACTACATTTACATCTTACTGCATACAAGTGCATGATACAAAACTAGCAAAAAAACTCTAGCATTACCATGACCAATTTTACAAGAAAACTCAACATTCCTAATGATGATACACGGTTAGAGATCATGTGACCATGTCTGAACCCTAGCAGTCTCATCGATCACATGACTGCCAGCGTTCAGACATCAGCCTCATCATCATCAAAGGACAAGTGCATACAGGCTTGCTACAAGAGTGCAAGATGATATTGTAAACATTAGTCTCTTTAAACATTTGTAAACAACGTTGGCAGTACTAGTCTATCATTCTAGCTTTCGTTCTGCCATGAAAGGTCATTCACCAGGAGAGCCTATGACACACACCTAATGCCAGAAAGTTTGATCCATAAAATAATCTAAAAAGACTAACCTGTCCTTCTTTTATCAATGACTAAACATGTAGAGCTTTGGAAATTTATAAAGAATATTGATCCATTTGACAGTGATCTTTATGGCATTAAATGCCTGCCATATGAGCCAACTTTGATGGAAGGAGATGTCCTTTGTTACATGTATGTCCTACGTGTAGCTCTAGTATCATTTGGGCAGGAAAGATACCGGTAAGGCTTCAAGCAGTGCTTTTTTAGTAGACATATGCTTAAAGTGACTCGGTAACATTGTTGAAGGTTACTTATTATATTCCTTCTTCTGTACTAACCCTCTAACATGCAAAAAATCCTGAAAGAATTCTCAAACCACAAAGATATTTATGGTTTTCTTTGAAGGCGTCACTGTGCGACACTTTCTAACAGTAAATTCTTCCAACCATTTTGTAATTTTTGTAACCGTTTTTCCATTAAAATAAGACGTAAGACAGGCTTTAAAAAATCTTTCAACACTTAAATGTCTGGAATAGTATATAGAGCCAATTCATTTCTTTGTGACGATTTACATTCACCTAAAATGTAATTAAATTGTAATAATATAGTTGGAAGAATTAAGGAATCGATCAGATCAGTTTTTCCCAATTTTTATCATTAATAATGGTCTGTTTTCTTTCAGATTATCTTTAATTGTACATCTAGCATTGAAGTCACTACCTTAGCACCATTCACTCTCATCTGAACAATGTTACCAAGTTCCTTTAATGCACCAATGGTCATACTGAAATAGACTCCTTATGGAAAGCATCTAATTCTTACATCATAGGAATAAGTTTTTGTTGAAACTTTGAAAGGAGAATCATTACCCATATATATTTTCCTGACATCCAAGTACACCAACTGCCCATGGGATGGACATGCAACAATGCTGAAAGTATCAGTTTGATGAACCCTCAGAAATGTTGTTAGAAGGTCCATGAGACTAACATGTCAGTCTCATAGGCCATCGGTCTCTTTGGCTCACAGTCTCTAGGGCTGTAGCCACGTCTTTCATAATAATAATTCATATTTTTTCTAAATTTCATTGTGGTTGGTTTAATGCTGGATGGTCATGATTGATCGATTTGAATTGAATCATTTGATCCCATTCTGTGCAACATGACTTAGTCTTAATGTGGATTTTAATTTGACCTCTAGTTACCTTTGCTTTATTCATACTGAGACAACTTATTGATTAATAATTAATAAAGCTATATAATCCTACTCATCAACAGTGCCTTGTCTAACAATACTAAACTGTCTGGAACTAACCTGTTTGCCCAAACTGTTCATATTGTTTAGGGTTCAGTTCATCGTACATTTCATTCAGTAGCAAATTATTAATATCATAGTTATTCAGAGCACTTGGAATGAGAAAATTTAGGAAGTAATAATCACATTCATTCCAATTTCATCTGAATGAATGCTCAGTTATATGACCTTTGAGTGATTTTGTTTTTTTGTACTACATCAACACCGAAAATGAAACGTATTTATACACTAGCAAATTAGTGCAAAAACTCTTGAAAGACTTTTTAAACACCCACCCCAAGAATTTTGTTCTCACTTTTCCTTATAGATAAAATCCTTGATAATTGGTTGATAATGAGTTTAATGCCTTCTATCTTTCAGCTCAACAGGCTGTGTATCTGTTTTATATTTAGTTGAACAGACATAGAAAGGTACCCAAATATATATCAAGGATGATAATTGTTTCTTGACATCTGTGTATTCTTCATTGAAATTCATATCTGTGATTGTTCTCCCCAGATTAAGTCATTTTTTCTTCATGCAATTATAAATCAAATGATCTAGTGTAGAATCACATGATATAAATGATTACACGTAGGAAGCCATTTTCTTTGATATTTTTCAAAGAATCAATTATGCGATTACAAGGGAAGTTGGGCATACAGAGTATCTTTATCCCTGTGTTGTATTAACTTACTCATGACTATTTATCCATTGCATGTTTCTGCGTGTGTGTGTGTGTGTGTGTGTGTGTTTGGTGTGTTTAGATTGGATGTGAAGCTATCAAGAAATGAAATATTTCATTTTTGAATTTTATTGATCCTTCAATTATTATTTCAATGTTATTTAATAGTTGCTTTCATCATTTGGGATAAACATTGAAGCTGGGGAATTCAAATTTTATGACATTTATGTATTGATTTATTGTACCAGCTGTTTCTATACTTGAAACAAACTAGTGTGTAAATGCATGCTTCCATGTGTGAAAATAATTTTAATCCTGTAAATGGCCTCTTTTTATTACATTTTAAGCAACAGAGAATCGGATAAGGTTCAGGAAATCAGAATGACTTTAAAGATAAAGACCAGTTCTGGTCATGCGATTGCATTGTGAAAGAAACGTTGTGGAATCGATCAGAAAAGGTTGATCATCTAGCATATAAGTATTGGTGTGTACTGCAAGGTTCTGGAATCATCAAAATAATAAGAAATTTGGCCCAGTCTTGGTAAAGTTACAAGCACTGTACACAGAAAGATGGGACTACGCGACCACGTGCGCGATATCTATTTGGTCCCAATAGATATAATAATTTACCAAATATATCAATTAGTAGGCAGTTGCCCGGCAAAATTTGTATCATCACGTATTAGTCAAAACATATTCTTTCACATGATTGGTAATGAGAGCTTCCATTTCATTTTTTGAGAGGGGGGCGTTTCCAAAACTGGTCTTTACCTTTAAGAGAAAGTAAAAATTGGGAAAAGAGAAGAAGAAGAAGATAATTGGATAGAATAATGTTCAGGAAATCAAAATGAAATAAAGAGAAAGTAAGATTGGGAAAGGAGGAGAAGAAGAAAAAGAAAAAGGAGAAGAATAGGAGGAGGCCGGCACCGCCATCAAGAGCTCAGAGCCCGAGATAGCTTGATATAGCATACCTTCTCTTACTCTCTCCACCCTATCTCTCTCTCTCCCATTTCCCTCATTCTCTGTTCTTTCCTCCCCCTCTCCCCCTCCCCTCTCTCTCTCTCTTCCCTTTCTTTCTCTCTCTCCTCCTTTGTCCCCTTCTCCCTCTCTTTCTCACTCTCTTTCTCTCCTTATCCCTCCCACCAATAAACCATTTCCTTTATTGCTAGCGAGATGAACGATTGTGAACTCAATATTCAACACGGATCAATTCTGTTTGCTAGACATGGGTAGAGCTATTAAATTAATACACTTGGTTTGTCAGTACATTTGTCAGCGTGACACTTGTCCTTTTATTTTTCTTTCGCTTTCTTCCCCCTCTTACCGTCTGACATGTATTTTGGGGTTTTGTTTGGGCCATGTATATTTTCACTAATATGGGGAAATGCAGATGTAAACAGTAAAGCATGTACTATTAAAGATTCAGCCTACATACATGTGAATGCTGTGTCCAAATGTTTGTTATTCATATGTACAATGCATAAGGTGTTTCTTTTCTATGTCATTTTGGGGGTTTTCCTCAAAACTATTGTAATTTTTGAAAATCCCCTTGTGTTTTTGAACAGGTAGAGAATCACGACCATGTCAACTTTGATAGCAGTAGTCGGCAGGAATGGAGAGGAGAGGAGGAGATGGCAC
This sequence comes from Mesocentrotus franciscanus, assembly GCA_037976565.1. Lineage (NCBI taxonomy): Eukaryota > Metazoa > Echinodermata > Echinoidea > Camarodonta > Strongylocentrotidae > Mesocentrotus > Mesocentrotus franciscanus. The sequence goes on from CP137666.1 coordinate 55,035,726, forward strand.
AGGAGGCTAGTATACTCAGGAAACTCTTTCCATTACACTTCACCTCTGACATTGACCTTTGACCTTTGACCTCCAGTGTTTGTAATGTCATCTGAGTTAGGGAGGTGCCAGGGTTACATATTTTATACAGATTTAGAACAAAGCAAGTTTTCTTTTGACTTTGTTTGTCTACTAATCCTCAACATATAGCGGTTAGATACATTTGAGGCAGTGCATTGTCAAATTAACACAAATTACTTCTATTTAGAGACCTATATTTTTGTTTATACTGTACATGTAGAACGTAAGCCTACAACTGTAATTTTGTATCTCCATTATATATATGAGGCTCTAAATTAATCCCCAAATAAAGGTGCAATGTATATGTACATTTAAATCTATTATATTTTGATGATGATAACTTTATGTAGATAAATTGCACACAACATGTATATTTTTTTAATCAATTGAATATGTTAGAAATGTATGAAGAGATGAATTTCCCTTGTTAATAGCATAGTTTGTTGGTGCTTGTGATGGATTCCACATTAAAACAGTAAACTACATTTATCTGATGGGAGCCAGTAGGGTGTTATTTTACATTATTTAATAAATATTTAGCACCCCTCTGACTCTCAAATGACTCTCATAGGTCATATGCCAACTGCTACCACTATTCATGTCTTCAGTGCCTCTATTTCCTGTTATAATTACAACAAGCTTACATGTTTCCTATTCAACTTTGACTGCGGGGGGCATTTAATGTAAAGTTCTGTTGTATCAAAATAAGAAAAAGGGTGCTTTTAAAATGTACTTGTTAATGTTTGCATCAGGAATTTGACGAGTGGTTGAAAGCTGATCAGCGATGAAAAGAAACTAAAGTTTAAGGAAGCCATACAATTGAGCAAATATAATTCGATGTCTCTTGGTGACTAATTCCTGTGTGAAGTTTCAAACGTAAATAAGATTATTTTAGTACTCTGTCTCCTCAAAATAACCATCGTTGTGTAACTGCCAATCAATAATAGTTTGTGGTTTATAGTTGTGAATACCAGCTATATTCTCTCCTCTTGTGCTGCACTTTTAGATTCTGATGTTTGATTTCTTTCACTCACCGTAAAGTGCTGGTATAAACACAGACATGTAGATAATTGTGTTTGTATCAACATCATAAGGCTACTTGGACTAAATGCTACAATGTAGTATTGATATGAATTCAAAAGTGTATTTTATCTGTATAATAAGTTGCCTTTTGAATTCTGTTTATGTTATTCTTGTTTGTATCCCTATTTTTTGATAAAATCATGATTACATAAATGGTATGAGATGATACCATTCATGTGTAAATGGTAGAATGTCTTACAAATATTGAAAAACCATACCTGAAATCAGTGCTTAAAGGATACACTGGTTTCATTGCAGGGTAGGTAGGATTCTGATGCAGTTCTGTCAAAATGTGATATATATATATATATATATATATACTTCCTTTCCTCTTATGTTTTGTTTGGAAGAGATAAGGGGAGATATCATCTTCAGAGGCAGAAGGGTGTTTAATTGTTAACTCTCAATCTATTAAAATGTATTGGTCATGCACAAAAATAAAGGTACAATTAGTATAAAAATATTTGTTTGTTTCTGTAAAAACACGAGATAATGGCCCAGCAAGATAAGCACATATTAACATAAAGTCTCAAATGAGTATAGCACATTACACAAATACATGTAAGACATATCGATATATATGAATTATATAAGTAATTTTAAATAGTAGTAACTCTGTGTTAAACTATAGGACTTAACACCCTTCTGGCTCCAAACAGATGATATATGATCTTCATTAGATGTGAAGTGATCCTTTTGTATCATTCAGGTTTTGTAAAGTAAGTGCACATATTTGTAACGTACCATTTATCCATAAGGCATTTTCCACTACTTGAGGCTTGTTCAGATATGGCATGGTAAACGGCCGCAAAAAACACACTGCGTTTTTCACTTTGAGGTTTTGGCGCATCATATCTGAACGAGCCTTTATGCTGGTGCATACATGTACATGTGTATTAGACATGCAGGGAAGAAAATATGTATACATTGTAAGAAAAAGAAAATAGCTTTGGTTAGAAAAATCAAGTATCTGTATTCTGTAAATGTATTCTTTATCCTCATGATTTCAAACTCTTTCATTTCATTTTCATTTTTTCACAAAAGACTGGCAAACTTCCAAATTGCCTACATGTATATGATATTGTTATAAGGGTTGAAACATAGAATGTCATTGTATGTATATACCTGTATATGGCCCCAAGTATAATGTTGAAGTTGTTTGTCATAATCAACTTATTTGTGGTTTCCATGAAGAATGACGTCAGCTGACCGGTCACTCAACCAAGATAAGTACACCATGTAGATGTACCATGACATCTTGATTATCTTATGTAATCAATTTTCTGGGAGCTATTTATTTATAGATGCACTTGAATTATGGCCATAGAATGAAATCTTGAACAAACTTACCAGGGAGCAATGATGAAAGGTTAATGATGTAGTATGTAATAATTGGTGTATTTTATAATGCTTTGGAATCATCAAAATGAGAAGAAAAAAAGACTCCATCTTGTTGAAATCACAAGCACTGCACACGGATGTGGGTAAATGGGACGACACACACACATGTGGCATGTATGTTTGGTCCAAACTGTTCAGCTGTCTCTCATCATATTCTGAATATGAGGGCACTTGAAGAGCAATCCTTTTCAAGGGACATATCTAAGATTTCAGTATATCTGATGACTTTATCAAGCTGATAGCCCTACAAGAGTGTGAATCAGACAAAAACATCAAATAAAGTGATATCTTCATGGTAATCTATGTTCACAGTAAAAATTCCTTAATACAATTCAATAATTCTCGATAATATACAGAACATATTCTGTGGACTTGTCTCGGTGTTCTTCTAAACTGACATAAAACTGAATGAGCACATTAACAAATTAATTTTCACTTTTACCAGAACTCAACCTTCTCTGTAACAATGTTACACATGTGCAGATGGTCACAGAGGTCACTTTAATGAGGTCAAGAATGGTCATACTACCATCTTATTAATACAGGGTGGCAAGTACCCAACATGGGTGCAACCAAGTGTGTACTCTGTATGTCTGCTAATACCCAGGTGTTTACCTGGCTGGGTGATATTTTGCCCACTTACTAATCATCCCCTAATTGAACAAAACTTGGTTTTGTTTTGCCTAGCTGTAAGGTCTCATATGTCTGCTCTTTAGACAATAGGGTCATTGACCAGGTAGTTGATAGTTCAGTGACTCGTAGTTGTACACATACCAAGAGGTTTATTACTTGGAAAGTGACCATCACTATTTACCAAAGGTCATAGAGTGCCGAACTGTCTGACAGTAAACCTTCACAAATTGTAGACGGGGTATAACAGGTATTGATGTTCAGAATAGAATTCTAATTACTGGCTATGTATGGATATACATTTTTTTAAAGTCTGAAATTTTGAAATTACAGAATTTGGGGTTTTAATTAACAATCATGAAATGCCTATTATTTGAACATTTTCTGACTTTTAACCAAATGTACCTTCTTTAAATGGTTATCTGTCTAATGTCACTTGCCCAGTTTCGCTCTTTTTCAAGATAAAAATTTCTTCTTTGTTAGTGGGACCTCTTTCTGGATTTGCTCAATAAAAAAGGTTTACTTTTGACATTAGATATGATGTTTTTATTTTACCAGAGCTATTTTTATATTTCAGGAGTTATTTCAGAGCTTTAAATAGCTAAATCTCTCACCACTTCTGTGTAATCTGAGCATATAATGCTAAGTAACCTCTAAGTAAATACCTAGAAACCATTAATTTGAATGTCTAAATACATGCTCTTAAAAAGGAGAAGACAATCTTATCCTTGTTAAGTTTTAGCTTCCAATATTTGTAAATATTTTCTAAAAACAATGAAAGTTAAACAATCAATTTATTTGACACATAATGAAATGTCATAATGCTTTAGAATTTATATGTGGTATATATTATTATATCATCTATATTTAGCTCAATATCACACATTAGTGTATTGTTGTAGAATCTATTCCTCTAGGTCATATGAAACACATTATTCTTCTTCTTTGTCATTGGTATTTTTGGGATCTTCAAATAGTAACACAACCTTTAGCTAATGGGGGGGGGGATATGTTTTTTACAAGAACATTCAAGCTTTACTGGTAAATTTACATGTATAAGTGGAATTGAAAAGGAGAGGAATATTTTGTTCTTCTATTTTTAGGTCTTCGCATATCATTAATGATTTCTAATGTAGGTAGCATTAAAAGTGGATTATGATTTCACTTAGAAGTGTGTGGAAGGAGTAAACATGCCTCTGTTTTTGGCATGGTTGTTATGCTTTCCTTCAGCCCATTATTATTCTTGTAAAGATTCATTAACTTGAATCTTTATTTCTCTCTTTCTCCCCTTCTCTCTCTCTCTCTCTCTCTCTCCCTATCTCTCTGTTTCTCTCTCCCTCTCTCTCTCTCTCTCTCTCTCTCTCATTCTGTTTCACCCCCCTCTCTCGCTCTCTCACTCCTTCTACTGTCTCTATGACCCCGTTTACAGTGAGAAAAGGGCCAGGGCTATTTTGTGCGTTTACAGTGGCAGGCTCGGCCGCGCATTTGGCCCTGCGTGCGTTTACAGTGAGAAAAGCCCGGCTGCCTGGCCGCGGCCAAGACTACCTCCAGAGCAGGGCCAAATGCGCGGCCACTTTTGGCCTCGCATTTGGCCTTTTGCGCACTGTAAACGGGGTCTAAGTTTATGTATTGAGATCATGTGACAGTAGTCCATGTACATTGCATGATTATTTTTGAACAAAATGAGAGCATTATCACATGACATAGTAACGATGATATATTACATGTAGATACATGTACAATTTTATTATTATTGAATCTATATTTTCAGTGAGTTTGAATTCTTTATACCTTATAATTAGTAGCATTATAAAAAAATAATGAAAACTATTACTATAGAAGGTATATGATGTGGACCAACTATGTGTCTAACTTATAATTCATCTTTTTTGAGCCAGAAATGCATTAAATCTGTGTTAAACTATATGGCTCGAATTCACAAAGGAGGTTCAAATTTATCCCATGGTTTAAATCTTCATTTACATAACCCATGGTCTAAAATTAGCGCAAAATAAGCGCAACACTGTCAGAGGTCCAATATTAGACGCGCGCAAGGCAAGGTATGCTTATTTTGCGCTAATTTTAAACCATGGGTTATGTAAATGAGGGTTCAAACCATGGGTTATGTAAATGAGGGTCTAAACCATGGGTTATGTAAATGAGGGTTTAAACCGTGGGTTATGTAAATGAGGGTTTAAACCATGGGTTATGTAAATGAGGGTTTAAACCATGGGTTATGTAAATGAGGGTTTAAACCATGGGTTAAGTTAAACCTCCTTTGTGAATTGGGGCCATTGAGTTAACTCCTTTCTGGCTCCAAACAGACCACATGGTCATTTTGATCAATGCTGTATTCCTCTTCCAATAATTTGTTCTCTTGTTAGATCAAAATGATACTTTGAACTGAAATAAATATCTTTTTAATTAACATGCTATTTTGATTACATTTTCTCATTTTAGATGTATTTCTTGCACATCAGCCAGTATGCCATTCGATTGTTACTTTACATATCAGTTTCAAATTTTTAGCTCATCCGGCCCGAAGGGCCCGATGAGCTTATGCCATGGCGTGGCGTCCGTTGTCCGTCTGTCCGTTTGATTCTGATTGTTTCATATGATAGGGCTAGGAGGGGGATTTAAAACTTCTACACAGCATCGTGAAATTCATTATCTATGCTAATTTATGCAAATTTATTCGAAATCACAAAAAATGCTTCTTCTTCTTCATTTCTCGACCGATTTTAATTTGGTTTGCTTTATCTGGTAGAGCTAACTTTGGTACACTAAACTTCTACACAGAATTTTAAAATTGTTCTCCATTAATTAATTATGGTAATTTATGCAAATGTATTCCAAAAATAACAAAAATTGCTTCTTCTCCCTCATTTCTTGACCGATTTTGATTTCGTTTGCCTTAACTGGTAGAGCTAAATTTGGAACACTAAACTTCTACACAGAACTTTGAGATTTTGCTCCATTGATTATTTATGGTACTTTATGCAAATTTATTCCAAAAATAATAAAAAAATCACAAAAAATGCTTCTTCTCCTTCATATTGTGACCGATTTTGATTTGATTTGCTTTATATCATAGAGCTAACTTTGTTACACTATACCCCTACGCAGAATTTTGAAATTTTTCTCCATTAATTATGGTAATTTATGCAAAATTTATTCCAGACAAAACAAAAATTGCTTCTTCTCCCTCATTTCTTGACCGATTTTGATTTGGTTTGCTTTATCTGGTAGAGCTAAATGTGATTTACTAAAATTCTACACAGAATTTTCAGATTTTGCTCGATTGATTAATTATGGTAATTTATTCAAATTTATTCCAAAAATAAAAAAAAATGCTTCTTCTCCTTCATTTCATTTTTAAAGTTTTGTGCAAAATATTAGGATGATTATTTGCAAATTTGATCCCTCACAGAAAACACTTGATTTGTGGATTAAAAAGAGGAGAAAAGAGAGGTTAAAAATTAAATGTTCAGAATTTTGTTTTCAGCAAAGCACTTCTCCCGGGCGCTACTAGCGCAAGGCCAGGATTTTATTTATTTTATTTATTTATTTCACATATTTAAAAAAGGGTAGCCCAATCAGCATATACACTGGTTTTCGTTGGGGCCCTTTAACATACAAACAAATTATATACATTCTAAAGTAGTTGTGAATAAGACAAAATTGAACATTTCATTATACAACCAACAATAATTGCATATCACGTTACAAAATATAAAAATGCAAATTTGAATATAAATAAAAACAAAATGGGGATAAAAAAAGTTTAACCTTGAACATATAAGAAGGGTAAAAGTAGGTATGTGCCTGTCTAGCGTCTTCCGATACACAAATAAACATTTAAAACAAACTGAATTAATCAAAATTAAACATTTCAAATAAGACTAACCGTAGTTGCACCTACAATTATTTACAAGATAAACAAGATAGGATAGGCCTAGGCATGGCAATCACACTGCATACCCCTTGCACACACACTTTGGATAAGTAGAACTATGGTAGCAGGGTCCATGGTAGAACAATGCTCACAGTTATTGTTTATGCTGGTGGCCCAATCTGGCAAAAATATAACAATTTTATAAATGATAGGAAATATCAAGAAATGATGACTATTTATACCTCTGTCCTTTTCTTATCACAATAAAAGGTGAGTATGTTTACATTTATCTCTTACTAAGTTTGAGTCCCCCTTGTCATAAAACTATATATTTTTCAACCAATTTTCATTCCATTTCCTTTAGTTTCTATTTAATCTTGTACAGCTAAATGAAATTATGTCCCTTCCAGGGCATCAAATTTTTATTTTTTGACCAGTTCAGTGTACCACATAAAATTTACGATATTTGTTGTTGCGAGATGTGGATGAGCGCTACGTCATTGACGTTCTGGTTACTCATTTACATGCTCTTTTGTTATGAATTAATTTATGTCATTTTTAGCCCGCCGAACAACTTACAACTTAACCAGTTACAAGATGGAGGAGAATAACTATACATTATATGGGATTCTGCAGATGCAATGTTTTAGGATTATTTAGAAAAGCTAGCTTGACCCATCAAAGATATTAATTTGATGGAAGAAAGACCATTTTTGTAGATGGATTATAGTTCGAAATTGTATTCCATTTCACAGAATTGAATCATGTCAAATGGATAGATATATCTGAAGAAAAAAATTCTGCCAAATTCAATATTCCATTCTTTAATTCATGAGAGCATATTTATTTTGGGTGAACTAAAAGTGGATGACATTTTGGTGATGAGTATAGCAATACAAAGGATGCAAATGATCACCAACCCCTCGAAATGCTCAGAGGTCGTTTGCGGTATCGTCTCACGCACGTGATCGAAAAACCGGGAATATCGTGTGAGAATCTGGTTACCATGGCAACATTTCTCCCAAGTAGTCGTGACGATGATGCAGGCTCTGATGGTGAAAGTCTTGTGTCTCTTTGGGTTAGTAAATTCTAAGAAGGAAAAGACATTCATTAATTTATTTGTTTAAACTGGAGCTGAGACAACAAAATCATCAGTAATATTTTAACTGCATGAGTTACCAGGTAAATAGAGAGAGATTTAAGGTAGGGACTACTCGAGGGGACCTCTTTTGACATTACTTGTAAAGGATAATAATCATGCAACAAACTTTTGAACATGATTATAAATAAAATTATTAATGCGCATGTAACCAAGACATGTACTGGGGGTAATAATGATTTGATAGATTGCGCTTGTTATGATTTAATAAAAGTCCGACATCTCGTACTCTTTCTATTCAAATATGATTTGGTCAAGCAGCACAGCAAATGCGGCAACAACAGCAAATAAAATAATCCCATATATTAACAAAACAAACCAAAACCATGTTCTTGGGCCCCCCCCCCCTTCTCGGACAAATTTAAGGTGAAAAGGGCACCTGGAAAATGCGATCACCTTTTATGCTATGTTTCTTTTGTAAGAGATTTTAGGACTAAAAAGAGACCTGATTAATATAAGAACTTTTCCTTTTCTTTTCTTTTCTTTTTCTTTTCTTTTAATTGTTATTATTGTCTATTTTTTATATATATATATTTTTGTTTGCTTGTTAGCAAATCCTCTACCATTACATATTTATCAATGCTGTATAATTTGGGGTGCTTTATAGCAATCTTAAACCAAGCAGAAGCCTCATTCAGGCTTTTCCATTCACGTTAGGTTGAGATAATGATGGATAAAGTGGCTCATAATGGTTCACGTTTGGACGTGATCATGGCTAAATGACTGCTGCAGACAGCACTGATTGCCTGCGTTCTTGACTGGAGCTTCATCGGGAATTCATCTGTCCTTTAGACTTGAAGTCAAGGTTCCCCCTCTCTCTTCGTTAGACTCATGATGAGAGAGTGTTCTAATAGAAGAAGCAAATTATTATGAGATAGCTCGCTATAATGGTACAGCTAATGGTTATTTCAATGTGCACAGAAATACCAGTGGTAAAAATAAAGAAGTGTTGGTTTAAAAAGTTGAAGGGATAAGCGGTTGAATACACTCAAGAGGGTGAAGCATAATTTTTACCAAGGATTTTATTCAGGAATGCCTCTTGATTCACAAATTCACACAATTAGGATTTAGGATTCATCCATCTCCATTGAATATCTAAAAACAGGTAACACTTCTATTTTCTTGTAGAAGGATGATCTCAATTCCCAATAAATTAGGTTTATAAATAGTATGCATTTAACTTATACTTTGTAATATCATTGGAAAAACAATTGTTTTGTTTCATTGATATATACATGAATGTCTTCAAAAGTTAAAGCTAATTTTTTTTTTCAGTAAAGGAATTTTTTAATCAAAAGACATAGTTGAATGAGACATAGATTGTATTAGACTTTAACTCCAAAACTGAAATTTAACTTAGAAACTAAAGGGTGTTATCACATAAAAGGAAATTTGTGTTTTTTCCCTAAAAATTGTAATTAAATAAAATCACTATTCAAGTTTGAAAGCAGGCAGTATGAAAGTTCAAGTATGAGTGATTTACTTGACTTCTCCTAAAGTGCTGCTATAAATACCTCTCCTTATCCCTCAAGGCACTTCCCTTCATTAAAAGACTATTCTGGGCTGATCGACTCATTTCGTATGCAGCACAGTTTCTTGAGTGCCACAAAGGCATATTTTGTAATTGATAACAGATTTGCACCAGGGATGTGACTTGGTGATCAAGGTTGATGCTATAAAGGTTTTCTTTTGGGGTGTCATCATGGACATTTGCAATCAAATATTTCACTTTGACACCCCCTCCCTATCTTCCTTCTTGGTCACTCTGATTTTTTGTATCAATGTG